>APFE031057987.1:7295-21383 GCA_000404065.3 Pinus taeda | reverse complement strand
TGAATGGTTACCCTACAAATGACCCTCCATGCTCTTTAAATAGAGATCATGGACCAATCAGGTGTTAATCCACAGAGTAAGTGTCGGTAATACCAAGGAGAGAATGAACCGTCGGATCACTTCATGTCTAGAACATATCGTGACTGTCGGATTGTAAGTTACAAAAGTACATAGTAAAGAAACACGTTTTACCTAACTCTACACTAGACCAAGTTATACTTAACTATTTCCTATGTGTCAGAATATCATAACAACAGATATGGGTTTTTCTATCCCGCAAACAACCCTCAACCCTCCTTCAATTCAATACAACGGCCTCATATTTCCTCCACATGTCTATGGCTGCCTGTTCTAAGGAAAATCCACCCTTAAACAAAATTTAAACAGTCTTTTTCTTGACTTCTGCCCCTTGGCCCTCTTATTCTACAATTCAATCACCAACAAAAGTCCAAAACAGTCTTCTCCTCCACGCTGATCTCTCTCCTTTTTCACGCGGCCTAGACAAAATCCTTTATCTCCTTCAAGGAGTTGTTCTCTTGTGATGTGTTGCTCACTTCAGATGTGTGAAATGGTCTCACACTCACCTTGTATTTATAATACATACAAGGGCTCCTCAAAACGTCATCATAGGGCTTGACAACCTATCATAATGCTTATTAACATCAAGTCGACCTTGACCTTGTGCCATCATGTCCACACATAAAGTTCAAAAATTTATAACTCCATTTCTACAACTCGGAATCGAATGATTTTCATTGCATTGGAATCATCTCGACGAGAGATATCATCTTCATCCATCACATGTTGAAATGGTTCCATGGTTTTAGCCCAAATCATGATGGGTTCAAAACCCCAACCTTAGGTTCCAAGCCCACAAGTGGCCCTTGTGGTGCTTTACCCTCCAAACCCTAACCCCTAGTGCTTGGAGTGAATCCCAAGCTACTCCAAAAACAACAATTTTGTGAATAATGATGAGACCCTATAGGTTTAAAAGGACTAACACATCCAATGGCTAACCTAGACGTTGGATTTGCAGGTTGGGGAAAATGATCCATCTCTCTTGAAAGGAACTTTTGTGTTAGACTTCAAAGAATTTAAACACTATGAACATGGACTAGGAGGTGGATATTGCAAGGATCCCAATTCAATCTTTCTTGGACTATTTGCAGGATGATGGGGCAATCCCTTCAACACATACACAAAACGCCATTATCATCAAAGAGGTTTCTAGTAAGCATCTCACCTCTAGTGATTTTAATTTAAATAATGAGATGTTGGTTTTACCTAAGAGATGTCCAACTCTAGTTATGGTAGCCAATATTTACCTTTCTACCCAGAAGCATAAGAAGGTTTTGAAAAATACAAACCTTAAGTCAATTCCAATGAAATTTGAGAAACAAATATAACATCCTCATCTAATTCATATGATATTAGATTCCAAGGATTTGGGGGAAATGCGAAAAAGGGGGAAGGTTCATGTCTTTATTATATTTAAGAGTTGTGTTCAATATAGCTACCCTTTAATATCCAATAATTTGGATTGAAATTGAGGGGATGTAGTATGAGGGGTAGGATTTATAGACACTAAAGAGGGTATTACTCATATTGTAGGTAGAAAGCATTCCATCTAAAATCCCAAAGAGAGATAAACCATTTAATTGTAGTAGAGTAAACAACGCTTGCTTACAATGGCACTTAGATCATCTTCCTTCAATCACATCTTAATGATAATTATATCCTCTAAAATTAGGGTACTAAAAATCAATTGAAACGAGAAGCCCAGTACATACTGGAGTTAAAAATATAATTTAATTATTATCACAAGAGACCATGGGATCGAGAGACTAGGAATTTATTGTTTTGGACTTTGTTGGCCAAACGAGGGGGGTATTATTATTGGTTGGAATTTGAGTTATTCATTAACTAATTCCTTTGTTGTTTTATCAAGTATGTGCATGGAATTCATTATTAAGGATTGGTCCAACCCATTATTTTGATGAACGTGTATGATCTATATGAAGGAATTTCGTATTTTTGACATGATTTATTTTATTTATAGGTGGAAAGGAGTGGAAGGTTGATTTTTGGGTGGCGATTTTACCTCTACTGTGAACAAAATGAATGTATTGCTAGCGGAGGAGAAGCCAATGTTGATTGTCTAGCTAATATTTCTTCTTCATTAATTAAAGCTAGCATGTTTGATTAATGTGAAGCCCATCTCCATCAACCTACCTAGAGGAACAAAAATGTGGGGTAGGAGGTTGTTTTAAGTCATTTAGATAGATACCTTGTTTCTAATAAATTATTTTATGTTGTCAATAAAGTAGTATCGTGTAGTTGATGGTGTAATTTCAAATCATAGTCCAATTTTTTTATAACTTCAGCTAGCTCATTTCAAGTTCTATGGTCCCAATAATTTCAACTCAAGTTTCTAATGGATGAAGAATTAAGAGAATTGTAAAAATTACTTGGAGGAACTTCAATAGGAACCACAATGCTTCTACCACTGAATAGTTGGTAGTGTCTCTAGTAGTGAAAGGTGAGGTGGTTTCTTGGACTTGGGAAAGATATTGAAATAGAGACAAAATAATAAAGGAAAATTAGATGGTATTGACACATTATTAAATAATAACTCTTTTGGTACATTTAATAAGCTTGGACTTATTAAAGTTAGATGACTAGAAGCTAGGGAGAGAATTACTAAATGATTAGGAAGTGAAGTGCAAGTTAAAAACCTAAGTGACTTGGTTGTAATTGAGCAATGAGAATGCTAAATTCTTTCACTAGTTTTCTAACTATGGGAAAAATACTATTTGGGAACTTCAAAAGGATGATGGAGATGAATTAAGAAGTTTTAAAGTTTAGTAGATATGTGTGTAAAACTCTTTGTCTCTTTCTATAGAGATATTGAGGGTGTAAGTATAGTTAAAATTGTTAAATTAGCCTCACTTTTCCCACAATTTGTTTCAAAAATAATATAACCAAGAATTCTATGAATAATTTATCTACATGATTTCCTTCCCAAAAGACAAGTTGATATGATTGAATGGTGAAAAACTGAACTTTTCTTTGGGTTCTTTGATTTGTTGGGAGATGACTTGTTAAGGGTGACAAATGAGGTTAGGCTCAATGCTAAAGTACATGCCTCCTTCAATACCACATTTTATAGCTCTTATAGTACTTTTCTCCTTCAATACGACATTTATAGCTCTTATACCCAAAATTAACAAGCCAAGACATATGACGAATTTCAACCAATACATAACTATTCTATAAGATAAAATCTAGTGTTTTGGCCACAAGACTCAAAAATGTATTGTTTGTTATGATTTCACCCAATCCATTGGTTTTCTTAGGAAGGGTTACACTCAATAAAATCTAAGAATTTACCTACTATAATGATCAAATATCATTCTATCCAGATCTTATGATAGATTGTGCTAGCTGTATTTTAGATTATTGCAAAACCATGTGAACTTTCTTATGGATATTTGTCAAATAGATTATAGATTTTGTTAACTTAGTTACATTTGTAGTTTCTATTAATGGAAAATGTGTCCCTCATTTAACCCTACTAGAGTTTCAAGGCAAGGTTTTCTACCTTGACCCTTTTTTTTGTTAGTTGCCAAGGAGCTAAGCACATAAATTCAACAGGCCAAAAGATCGAGACTTGTTTAAGAGGTAGAGTTTGAAGAAACATATGTCTTACATACTTACTATTTGTTAATCATATACTTCTCCTTTCTAATGATAGCTTGGGAGAGGATAGTAAATATCAAGAACTACACCAAATTTATTGCAAGGAATTTGCAATGGAGGTCAATCATAGTAATTCTACCATTTATTTTAATGACCCATGAGTTGAAAGAGGAACAAGAACTCAAGAATATTTTGCCCTTGATACAACTAGATTTAGAAGATGGGCTAAAAGTTTTAGAATTTAATTTAAGAACAAACTATTATGGTAAGTGATATTGGAGCTAGTTGATTGGTAAGATAGAAAAGAGCATTCATTTATTGTGTAATGTGTAGCTTTTCAATAGTGGAAGATTAACATTGATAAATATTTTTCTTAGAGAAATATGAGTCCATTGCCATTCATTAGCTCATATACTAAAACGAAATAACAAAGTGACTATATTGAACTACACTTGACCAATTGGAAATCATTAGTGGGGCCCAAAGGAGAGGGACACTTGGTGCTCAAATAAAGACCTAACTACTAAAATCCTTTGGAATCAGATTTCAAAATAAAGTCCTTGGGAAATTATGCTTATCTAAAGTACATAAACCTCCTCCTATTTATATTTGGGGAATCTAGTTAGCATGCATTTATGCTAGGATTGAGGGGTACACAAGTATACATTTCAAGTTTTTACTCAAACCAATGCTCTATTATAATTGACAACAAAATTTTATGGATTTCAATAGGTTGGGAACTTATGGTTAACAAGGCCTATTCTTGAAGCTTCGTTGATCAAACTTGTCAAGGGCTTATTTGATGGAGCTTGGCAAGTAAAATAACAATAGAAGAGTATTATAGATGTATTATACTTCTATCGCAATATTAGCGATGTTTCTGAACTTTTAGCCAAACTTTAAATAAAAATAGTCAAAAAAATTATATTTCCAAAAAGTCAAGAATAAAAATATTTAGAATATTATACATTATGGTTTACTTTACTTGATAAACTTAACCTAAAATTAATATTTAATTGATCAAAATATTGTTTCATTATGATTGACTTTACTTAATCAACTTACTATTAATATTTGGTAAAGCGAAAGTTAATTTTCATGCACACTTCCATTCAGCGAAACCATTTTTAAAGAATGGGAGTATCATGACCTTCTATTTAACTTGTACCTGATTTTGGCTACCAAATAAATTAGATTACATATAACCATAATCTCCACCTCTATGCATTACTAGATTTTGTTTTGAGTGCATCCACTTTAGAAGTAGAAGGTTGTCTAAATGATGTCGAAGGTACAAGAGAGGATTTTGTTTTAGGGATTATAGCCATGAACATAGCATGCATTTGGATCATCATGTCGCATCGTCACATTGAGTTCTATGACTACGATGAATTATAATTGACTCTTTTCATTATTCACTAGTTCGCACAGGGTATGATAATCTCCTAGACTACACATGGCATTTTTGGAAAATGGATCCTACCATCTGTTCTTCAACAAATGGCTCCAAGAGGCAACTAGAAGTGCAAGGTTGCTATAATCTTAGTCTTGGACTTATCAAGATGCAGAAGCTATAGCAAAGGTTTATAGAGATTCATTGCTTCCTAATATTCATCTAGTTCAAGAGGCAAAAGATGACACAAAATTTTATAGGGCCTACACAGAGGATGCAATCGTAGATCTATTCATTGTCATTTTCATCCCTAATTTAGGCTTCATTGATGCCCACATAACTTTTCCTTCAAATGTGACATAAGTTTTCTTGCACATGTGATATACTTCTATGATGCAATTAAGAAATAAGGCTTAACTAAAGTACATCTAGGCTAATGTACATACAAAATTCAAGCTCCATCTTGAGATATTTGGCCTCCCACTCCCTTAGACATTAGATCTCCATTTAAAATGAGGATTTTTCACACTTAACCTAATTATTCATAGAGCTTGCAATTTTCTTATAAAGCTTGAATTTTTCTATAAATGAGAACCAAAAAATTTGAAGAAAGGAAAATAATTTCAAGCGTATATTAGTGTAAGATTAAAGACAAATTATGTTTCTATTTCTTTCTCAAGAAAGAAAAGCAGTTGCACCCTAGAACATTGGATCGAGAATCCTCATAAGAGTAATCTAAATATGTAAGTTGTGTGGAAGGTTGTGATTGAGTGTTTCACAGTCATTGATCAAGGTTTGGCATAGAAGGTTGGGATGGGGATTAGGTCAAGATTGGCTAGAATCCATGATCTGGATGTGTGGCCCATTTTCTATTTCATCCTGAGCTTATAGCTTTCCTGACAACTCAAGAAAGAAGAACTTTAAACGATATTGCTAACCTAGACACTTCTACCATCTAGGCTCAAGGGTGGATGAATTCCCAAGATCTTAATCTGTCAGTTGTTTGACATCATCATTGATCTATCTATATCAATGCACTCATTAGATCTCATGTCAAGACCCATGATCGAGAGGATGAATTGCAATGGATCCACTCACCGCATGGAGTTTATACTCCAAAGGAAGGTTATATTTACATTTATGCAGACTAGGCTCCTGAGTAGCCTTCTTGGTGGTGGAATCCTTTATGGAAGTTGAAGCGCCTAACAAAGGCCATATTATTTCAATAGTGCCTTCTTGTAAACTGAATTCCTATGGGTGACAATCTTCAAAATCATTGCTTTGTTTGTCCAAGTTGGTGTCCCTTCTGCAAAAATGTTGAGGAATCAGTAGATCACCTATTTCTTCAGTATCATATATCCTCCCAGGTATAGAGGTTGGTTTGTGAGATGATGGAAGTAAGATATTTATGGCATGGTGAATCATTAGGGACACTTGGTTCACCTAGTGGCACAAGGTTAATCCCCACAAACTATGAAACCTCCTCGTGATCATTAGTTGGGGCCTATGGCTTGGTCGAAACAATATTATATTTCAAGATAAGTTGTGGTATTGTGATAGTTTGATGGGTCAAATTATTTCCATATATGATCTCATCCTAGATGATCCTATCATCAACATATCTCAACAGTTTCATGAGGAATAGGTGGACAAATCCAACCCATGGGCCTATTTTGATGGGTCCTTGCAAGCTGGAAATCAAAGTGGAGGAGGAGCCATTTTGTATTTAAATGAGAATCAATTCTTTAAGGTCAAAAGTGGTCTAGGGTAGGGATCAAATAACTATGCAAAACTTTTTAATCGGAAACTTATTCTCATCTTTGCTCTAGAAAAAGGATGTTGGTAGCTGCAAGTTTTTGGGATTGCAGGGTAGTCATAAATTGGCACAATGAAATTTGAGTATGTCACATGCACACACTAAAGCCCATTATTGAGGAGGTTTTAAGAAAATTAAAGGACTTTTTATCACATTATTTGTAATCACATTTACAGGGAACAAAATGTTATATCCAATGAGCTTTCGAAGGCAAGCATGCAACAAGCTTGGGGGTCTTGGAAGATCTCAGAGCAGTTCCACATAGATCATTTCGAGTACTACCATAGACCCTTTTCTGAGGGGTTATAGGATGCAACTGTCTGGGATTGATTCTACCTATCTTTTAATATCACGATGTTTACTTTTTATTACAGTTTATACATGATTTTTCTAGATTAGCATATGCAGATATGTAATCAATGCATTTTGGTTATCATAGACTCTGATGCTCTTTAGGTAATCTGACATATGGACAATATATTTTTTATGATATGGACATATGTCGGTTTTTGTCAAGCAAATCCTCTTTTTTGTTTACAAAATGTAATTTTCAATATCTTTGACCAAAATTACACTTTTTCCTTGAGAAAAAAGAAAAAGAAAAATACCTCGCTTTCATTCAAAATAAAAGTAAGTCTTTTTATTGTATTCTTTACAACACATAACAAAATTTACATCTCTTTCAAACCCTATCATTTAGAATATATAGAAAAACATGCTCTACTTACTAATCTTTATCCAATTCTAGGTAATTTTCCTATTCTACCATCATACAAAAAAAAACAAACATAACATTACTCTGTTGTATTTCTAAAAAATTCTAAAGTAAATAAAAAAGAAAAAAAAAAACATCCACAAGAGCCTTGGACAACTAGCTGCAAAATAAATAAAAATAGCATTTCATAGCTTAATATTACTCGAGTGATGAGCAATATTTTTATCAAAATATGTGTATGTGATTTGACCTAACTCTATAGAGAATCTTTCTTTTGACAATTTGTCTGCCTCATTATTTTTCTCTCTGAAAATATGGGGGTCTAGTCATGTTCATCCAATTAACAAGTTCAAGATTTTCCAACTTATTTATAAAATTATCCCACTCCACAATCACTTTGGAATCTTAAAAAACTTCAATCTCCTCTATTGCTAGCAGAAAAACAAAAACTAACATAAAACTATATATGTTGTATAATTATAAGTAGAGCTTGGATATTTATAATAAAATGGGAGAAGCTCAACATTAAAAAAAAATAGTTGGCAATAATCAAACAGAACACTTTTAAATACAGAAGTGGAAGAGAACTACTTGCAGAAGTACAAAGATGGCAAACACTGACAACTACTAGAAAAAATTGGCCTTGTTCAGGGATCAAAAGAAATCCTCGAATATAAACAGACACCATCACCCAATAAAAGAGCAACAAAAGCCACAAATATGAAAAAAATTCTAAAGAAGGCCAAATAACCTCAAGTTACAATGCCATAAAAAAATCCACAAATCCACACAAGAACTCCGAACACATTTGATGTTCAAGGCCACCCGTCTTTTGATTTTGCAAGGCCAGTCTTCTTTGGATACTGCCATTCCTTCAAGAAATTTTATCAAACTGCAAGGATGAATCTTTCTGGACCCAGTTTTCCATTTATCTATTGTGTAAGAATGAAATCCTATGTAAATTATCTATAATACACTTAGAAAAGGAAAAAATTCACATTCATGTAAGAGAATCAAGACACTTTTGACCACATAAATAATATATCTAATGGAAAAATTAAGAATAAATTATGAATGTAACAAATAAGAAATATGGCAAATAAATTATCAATGTAACAAATAACAAAATAGTTCCTCAGGTTGAATTTCAAAGCCAAAAATTGTGTTTCTATATACATTTTTAACATCAAATTTTCAAAACGGAAAATGGTAACATTACAAAAATGTTTGAGATAATGGTATACATGCTCTATGTTCATGTTTAGTGGTATTCAACAGAGTCATTGAACCGATATATACTATCCATGAATGACAATAATTTCTATCGAATTTTGACATATTATTATTATTTCCATCTTCTCTAAACAAGTATTCACAAATCCATTTTTTAATTAGAATTTTCAATTCTAAATAATAAAAAGCAGTAACTTATCCTTTTGCGTTATGTGTAAATAATGTCTGAAATCAAATATACTCCCAAACTGTGTGTAAATGAGAACCAAAAAGTTTGAAAAAAGGAAAAAATCGCAAACTTATGTTAGTGTAAGATTAAAGACGAATTATGTTTCTATTTCTTTTTAAAGAAACAAAAAACAACTTCTCCCTGGAAGATTGGATTACGAATCCTCATAAGGGTTATCTAAATGTGTCAGTGGTGTGGAAGGTTGTGATTGAGTGTTTCGTAGTCGTTGATCGAGGTTTGGCATAGAATGTTGGGATGGGGGATCGAGTCAGGGTTGGCCAGGACCCATGGTTTGGTTATGTGGCCCATTTTCAATTACCTCCTAAGCTTATAGCTTTCCTGGCAGCCAAGGACAGAAGAACATTAAACCATGTTGCTAACCCTAACATTTCTACCATCTAGGCTCATGGGTGGATGAATTCCAAAAATCTTAATATGTTGGTTGTTTGGCGTCATCAATGGTCAATCTATATCAATGTGCACATTATATCCCATGTCAAGATTCAGGATCAGGAGGATGAATTGCAATGGATCCACTCACTTCATGGAGTTTATACTCCAAAGGAAGGCTATATTTACATTTATGCAAACAAGGCTCCTGAGAAACCTTTTTGGTGGTGGAAGCCTTTGTGGAAGTTGAAGCACCCAACAAAGGCCAAATTATTTCAATGGTGCCTTCTTGCAAACATAATTCCTATGGATGAAAATCTTTAAAAACATTGCTTTGTTTGTCCAAGTTGGTGTCCCTCCTACAAAAATGTTGAGGAATCAGTAAATCGCCTATTTCTTCATTGTCCTATATCCTCCCAGGTATGGAGGTCGGTTTGTGAGATGATGGTAGTAATATATTGATGGCATGGTGAATCATTTTGGGGATGCTTCATTCCCCTAGTGGCACAAGGTTAATCCCCACAAACTCCCAAATGCTTCATGAATGGTAAGATTCACTGAATCAAATATACTCCCAAACTGTGTAAATAGTATTTGAATGCTTCATGAATGATAAGATTCACTGAGTGCAGCACAACTTGACACTAAGTTTTAAACAAAAATATAACTATTATTGCTATTATATCTTTTCCGTTGGTACATAGAGGCTTTCCTCTTTCCATTCCTTTACCAGAAATTCAATCATTACCTGTGACAGAACAAGCTAACTATGTCATTGCATGCTTTCGAACTCCTCTGAATCCTTTTCAAACTCCTTTGAATTGCATGCTTTCGAAAGAAAATAAAATGATAGACTTACAGGAAGAGGGATGCGTTGAGAAAATGGCCCTTTGGTTCTAAGCAAGTTCTCGTATATTGCATTAGATCTGGAGACATCATAACATTGAAAAACACATTTTTAGAAAAATAATATTAATACCAACGTGGAAAAATGAATTAATTGTGCTGAATGAACCATAAAAATATACCCTAGACCAGGCTCAGCAAGCTGCTTAGCTTTTTCCGGAGGTCTATTTCCAACCCATTGCTGCCTCATTTCAGTCCACAAAATAAAGGCTGCAATACGAACATAAATTTCAGAGGTTAGAACCCAAATAAAAAGATTCATTCTAGTTTTATATTTAGTTTGACCTGGTCTGTTATTATCAATCCTTTTACTTAGTTGAGATGGTCCTACAATATTTCCATTTAAATAATGATGAATAAAAAGGAACAGGTGACATATTTACCATGGTTGACAAACTCAGTGTTTTCTGTGTTGGCATTCACTACCACAGAATCAACATTTTGGCTCGATCCACTTTTGTTGGACTGTACTGTATCGTTGTCATGGGAGAAGGTAAGTTCCTTCTTGCTTCGTGCCTGAATTTTCAGCTTCTTCGAGCTCCTATCCATCGTAATGACCGGAGATGGTTTTGCACAGAGCACCACTGCTCTGTTACACAGAAGGTTTTATGAATTAGCATCAATAACCAGCACTGAACATTGGTTGCAGCACGCTAATCCAATGCTCTAAATTAGTGTTATTAGTGTCACTGGTTTGAAGTCATGAATTTGGTGATGACAGGAAGAACAGGAAATACAACTAGAATGCCTGCAAGATTATGTATATTTCTAGGTATGGAAAGAACAGTTGTAGTGATGGAAGCCTAATGCTGGTAGGTCATAACAGCTGTTTATTTATTTATTTATTTATTTTAAATCAGTAACCTATATTCCAATAGAAGTGTTTTTTTTTGGGTTGGTGGGGAACAAAAATGTTTACACTAGCTAGTTCTTGCAGGTTCCAGAGAGACCATGCTGAGCCATGAGAAAGGGTCAGCTTTTTGGGTGAGATAGTTCTTGCAGGTGTCAAGAGAGACTATGCTTAGCCAGGAGAAAGGGTTAACTTTTTGGGTGAGAGGGGAACAAAAATGTTTACACCAGCTGGTTCTTGCAGGTGTCCAGAGAGACCATGCTCAGCCATGAAAAAGGGTAAACATTTTGTGTGGCAGGGTGAAACAGAAATGTTTACACCAGCTAGTTAAATAAAATAAAAGATTTTTCTTTAATTAAAGATAAATATAAAATTCAAATCAAATCAAATCAAATTACTTTCACCAAAGAAAAATCTATTATAAGATTTGGGATATTAATGAAAATAAATAATGTAAATTAAAAATATATTAAAGATAATAGGAATTTGAGGATAGGGAATTGGTTATAAATCAAGAACCATAGGATTTTAAGATAAATTAGAAGAGAAAAGAAAGTTAAAGTGAAAAAAATGGCAAGAAAGGAGAACTAAGGAAGGGATATTGATGAGTAATGAGAAAAATCAGAAGTGAATCAATAAAACAAATATTGAGAGGGATATTTTATCTTGATGGATGAATAATAGGTTTTCAAGAATGGCTTAAGTTTATAGTCACTTTCATGATTCTTTTTTAATTTCGAGATTATGAATGATAAGAATGGAGTAAAGCAGATATTGAAGGGGTTTGTTTTGGGACTCATGAATAATAGGTTTTGAGAAATGGGTAAGTTTATAGTCACTTTCATGATTGAAATTTCTATTTCAAAATGTAAGAGTACTAGGATTTAGAAGCCAATATTTTGGGTTATTTTGATCAAAGAAGATGAAGTTATGAGTTGTAAGAGTGTTTTGTAATAACTAATAACAAATATCAAATGTCAGGCTGTGAAAACCTACATTTTCATATGATATAAACTTGTATAAGTCAACAATTTGTAAGATACAATAATTTACATGTTATATCACTCCTGTAAAAAAAAAGTTAAGTTTAGAATTTAAAAGAAATTTGATGTGTACACATTTCAAGAAAAACACGGAGATGATAAAAAGAGAGCCAAAATTTGAAATCTCACATAGAAACAAGAAGTACTTATTTTGGCAAGTTGCTATAGTAAATCTTAAAATCTTAAATAACAAGGGCAAACTTTAATGAATAATAGGTTTTCAGCAATGGCTTAAGTTTAAGGTCACTTTCATGATTTTTTTTGTTTTAATTTCAAGGGTATGTGATAAGAATGGAGTAAAGAAAATATTGAAGGGGTTTGTTGTGAGACTCATGAATAATAGGTTTTGAGGAATGGGTAGGTTTATAGTCACCTTCATGACTGAAATTTCTATTTCGAAATGTAAGAGAGTACTAGGATTTAGAAGCTAATATTTTGGTTTAGTTTGATCAAAGAAGATGCAGTTGTGAGTTGTAAGGATGTTTTGTAATAACAAATATCAAATGTCGGGTTGTGAAAACCTACATTTTCAAATTATATAAACTTGTCTGAGTCAACAACTTGTAAGATATAATAATTTACATGATATATCACTCCTGTAAAAAAAATTAAGTCTAGAATTTAAAAGAAATTTGAAGTGTGCACATTTTAAGAAAAACAAGAGTATAAAAAGAGATCCAAAATTTGAAATCTCACAAAGAAACACGAAGTACTTACTGTGACAGTTGCTATCTCAAATCTGAAAATCACACAAACTTCTTACTCTGGTAGTTGCTATCTCAAATCTGAAAATCGCACAAACTTCTTTCTATAGAGGTAGTCTCTCTATGAATTCATGCAGCTAACCCGTAACACAAAAAGATGCTAGTTCTCCTTTATACATAATCGTATAGCTAATTTAAGGAATTTTTCATCATCGAGCAAGGTTTAATTTCCACTAGGTTTAACCTGAAATTAGGGACAATTTGAGGTACTGTTTGAACATGTAGTTGAACCCAAAGAGGTCATATTAATGATCTTGTGATCGATGCACACATTAATGGGTCAAAACCCACCCCATGTCCTTCAATTTCTACAAGTCCGTGGAATGTATAACATTAAATGATTTTTGTCACCTGTTCACACATAAATGGATCACAGCTATTATTATAGATGATTGTTTTTAAATTAATTTTTAAAATAAATTTTGTAATTTTTTTTAATATATTTCTTGATTTATGGATAATAAATGAATAAATTTGTTTTTTTAAATAAAATAAAATTAATTATAACTTTTTTTAATTTAAAAGAAAATAAAGATATAAATAATATATATATTATATATTATATATATATATATATAAAATTAAAAGGAAAAAAAAAAAATCATCACAATAACAAATTTTGCAATAACAAAAAAAACAAATCCAAACGTGTTTGAGATGTAATATTAAGGTACATGATAGTTCCAACATTTGACTAAGGTTTTTAAAATCAAGTTGCCTTGAGCGAGATTTGAAATTTTTTGGAAGTTTTTCGGTGGATTTTTTCCGTCTAATTTCTCTAAAATCTGGCCAAACTTACCCCTACACAATCGAAGTGCCCTAGGGATTTTTCAAGGTGTTGAATCCATACATATAGTAAAAAAACCCACACAAATCAAGATTTCACCTCAAATTTTTCGGCACCGCCCTAGGGTTTTTCAAGGCGCTGAATCCATATATACAGTAAAAAAACTCATTTTAAATAACGCAAATCAAGATTACAGTAAAAAAAATAGTTTAAATAACACAAATCGAGATTTTTAAAATGTGTAAGTTTAAATGGTTAAATTA
>APFE031057986.1:286024-336990 GCA_000404065.3 Pinus taeda | reverse complement strand
GCTGCTTTGATTCCAGGCAAAGAGGGGCATTGCTGTGTTTCATGATCCTTCTCGCAGATTGTGCATATAGGCATCCTATCCAGTGGGCATTCTCTAAGTGGATGTTTCTCTCTGCATTTTGAACAGAAAATCGCCAGAGCAGCTTCTACTTCTGCCTGTTTCTTCTTGACCTACAGAGAGTCAATCTGTGAAGCAAAAGAACTTAGCATTTCAGTTGTAAATTCTTCTAATAAGTTACCTATCTCTGCTCTTGTTGCTCCTCCACTGGCTGACTTTTGAACCCTTGAATACACATTATCTCTGCCTTTCGATCTGCCTGCCGCTCCCCTTGAACACCGCATACAGAGCTTAATAATTTCATCAAAGGGTTCTTTAGAAATGTCCCCTTTTCCAAGCATGTTCAGCATGTCCAGGCAATCATCTCTTACCCCTTTTAGCAGTATGGTCTTCAAAATATCTTTGCTCATATTAGGATGATCAGACCGCTGCAGATTATACTATAATCTTTCCACGAAATCTTCTAAATTCTCGTCCTCTTTCTGGACCTTTTTAAACAATTCTTCCTTTCTTTCTCTTGTCTGACAGTAGTCTTGATACTTAGCTAGAAATCCCTCTTTCATTTGGTCCCAGGTGGTGATTGCCTGAGCTCCCAAGCTCATAAACCACCTCAATGCGTTCCCTTTTAGTGTTGCTGGAAACAATTTCAGCTTCTGATTAGGACTTATGTAATCATAGCTTCTGCACAGTATGTCGAATTCGAAGAGGAATTCGTTTGGATCCTCGGAGGACAACCCATGGAAATTGGGTAACGCCGAGAGTGGAATATTTTTCATGGGGGTCGTTCCTCTCGGAAGTTCCCCAATAGGGAATTCCAGGGTAGAAAGCGAGTTTTCCCCTCTCCCTTCTGTTCTGTTATCCTCCATCGGGATTTTCCCTGAATCGCTTGCCTTGTCTTCTGTGTCTTCTGTTTCTTCAGGTTCCTCTTCCGGTTCCTCGGTGTACTCTGGTGCTTCCAGCTTCCTCTCAGGTCCTATCACTTCCTCCGTCTGCTGGTCTGTTTGTGAGGAGTATTGGATCTGGGGTCTCCGGGAACTCGTCCTTTATGATGCTTCGGCCTTAGAGATAATTTCGTCGATGAAGGTCTTCCTTCCTCCTTTGACGCCTGTAAAATTAGGTTTCTTGCGTCCTCTCATACACCTATTATTTTCACAAAGAAACCATTGATGCTTTTAGAGTTCTTTAGTTGCCTTCCCCAGCAACGGCGCCAAAATGTTGGCTAGTTGAATTGTTTATGAATTAAACATTCAAGTACCACATTAATTGTCGACCAGGGAAAGTCTTTTTATTTCAAAGGCACTGCGTACTGTATGTACTTAAAGTCTAAAAGCATTGAAAGCTGTAGTATACGTAATTCTTACGCTATGTCATTACAGTACTTGTTAAAGTGAAAGCAATTGATTAAAATTACAAATCTGAAAAGCAAAATAACGGACGCTCTGTTGGCAGAGGATCAGGACCCTATCCTCCAGATGGGGACGTTCAGCACCTGCCCCTGTAATCAAAATTACTGATGCACACTGCACTCTCATTCACCGGTGAGAAACAAAACTCAAAGATCAATGAAACAGAGTACTAGTAAAACAAAGAATACCAGAGGTAATGCTATTAAATCCACACAGAGTACCGAAAAGAAATTACTGCACACTTACACACTTAACAGGAAAGTAAATGGGTGAATCTTGTGAAGAAGGTGGGCCCAGTCCCTATCACAAGATTCCCCAGGAAAATGAAGACGGGATTAAGTGCTCAAAACAGTTTTATTCATTTGCCAAAAAGGTCAAATACAATAGAGCTCAGACTTGCTGATGCTCTCAGAATCTCAATTACAGACTGACCATAGACACCAACCTCCCTCGTTTCATGTAGATGTCTCCTCTTTATAGAGGAGACATCTATTACAATAGAATATTACAGCTTATTCAGTTAACCCATTTTGTCAAAAATAAGCAATTCAGAGTGCTGTTACAACAGTATGATAATACATCCTTTTCTTGAGCTTTAGCTGTTATACGGCGGGTAACTGATTTTGACTGTCTTCTCGGGATCTTCATATTCCTTCGCCATTTCCCCATGCTGTTCATGCTGACTGTGTTCTTCTTTCTTTAGACTTCCGCTTGATTATGCCACGTCACAATCTTCTAGATAGCTGCCATCTGTTGTCCATGGCTGTTACAAAATAGCTTGCTTTAGGTAATTGCTGTTGCTGGTGTTGCAGCAACTGCGTAGTTGCTGTTTCTGGTGTTGCAACAACTGCGTAGTTGCTGTTTCTGGTGTTGCAGCAACTGCGTAGTTGCTGTTTTTAGTGTTTATAACTCCTGCAAGCTTAAGACAATTATTTGACAATTTAGTCAGCGTTTCCAAGGATAAGTATAAAGATATTCACGAATATGAAATAAACAATTAAACATAGACGTGCGGAAGGTTACTTCATACCTTGGGGTTAATATGTCATTATAAAATAAAAGCTTTCACTTATGACTGCAAAAAGGGTAATTATACGGCAAAAGATAAGGTCAAAAATATGTCAATTGTGAGTCCCAACAGTATCTAAGTAGTTTTAAGGGCAAGAACTTTGGTTCATCATCAATAGCAACAACAATATTTTTTGGGCGATGCGTGCTACTAGTTTGGGCAATTTCCAACACTTGGGTATACTTTTGGGTTTTGCATGCATGCAATGTGGTATTCAATTCATTTGAGCATTGTAATTTTCTCAAGCATTTTCCTCTCATATTTATGTTGTAAGTGTTTCCACTTTATCCGCAAAGTGTTTGACGAAAGTACCGCTTGCTAACTGTTTGTTAAAATTTCTCAAAGAAAGTTTTTTTTTGTTGAGTTAGTGAGAGAGTATGGTGGGTCTACATGATGTGTTCATATTATATTTGGACCTTTATGTAATTGTTGAGAGTGACTTGTGAGGGAATTGTTGTACTGTTATTGTTGTATTATCATCTACTTGTCCTTATTGAGCTGAAGCCATGGAGAAACTCACAAAACTCCTAAACAAATTGGAAAAATTAAACAATTACCCTTGGAACCACCATGCATAATTGGAGCATAAACCCAATCAAGACAAAAAACCTTTATCAAGAGGGATCTATGCCATTCTTAAAAATAACAACCAAAGGATGTGTAAAAGGGGCAAGAACTAGGGCACACAATATTTGCACTAGGGACAGATTTGAAGAGGGTCACATGGAAAGTCCTTTTCAAACTGGATCAACTGGATGCACTCACTTCTGAAGTGAATGAGTTAGAAGGGAATAAACTCATTTGGGCTCTAAGACTAGCTATGGTTTCTCTCATACAACACAAGTTCTTGGAGGAACCTTGTGAAGGGGTTAGATTTCCAGTTGCATCTTGTCTTAGTAAACATCATGAGACTAACCGCTCCTATAGCTCCTTACAATGATGATGTTATGAGGAGAATTTTCAAGTTGATAGTATATTTCAAGACTTGGACAACAATGCAAGCTCTACCTTTGGGAAGAAGTTGGAGATTTTAGAAGTCATGGCCATGACCATAACTTATGAAATCATGCTTGCTCTAGAGTGTGATGGTTTGGTCCTACAAATGTTCCAATGCTTCTTCAACATTAGGAAACATCATCTTGACGCAGTCTTAGAACACATGCAGTCCATCTTGTCATCATGTATGAGAGGTCATGATGCCATTTGCTGGAGTTACAGTTTCGATTTCTGACAATTTGGAGGAGGGAATAGTTGGTCTCACCTATTGCTTATGAACTAGTTGAGAGGTTGGCTGAGTAGAACATTGGGATGTTTAGGAGACAATTGACCAGGGAGGAGTTGCTCAAGTTTGGGGGATCATGTAACAAGAATGAGATGAGGAGGAAGGGACTTTGCTTTGTATGCAAGGGACCTTGGGGACTTGACCACTCATGTTTGGGTGGTGCTGAGGAGGCGACAAAGGTAGAGCATGAAGAGATTCCTTCTGAATTTTAGGGTGTGGATTCTTCTTTAAATGAGCCCATGGGTTCATACGATGATACCTTTGAGGAACATAAGCAAGCATGTTGATTGATGACAGTAGCCCAGATGCGCATCCATGTGTCGTAAGGGATTATGGCGAGCAACTGATTTTTCCCACGAGGGAAGGAGATCCGAGAGTAGATGAGAGACTAATGATTGAACATAGAGAGCACATAGAGGAGCATGAGACATATGACACACTGAATCTGCGGGATGGACTAGCGTTGGATAGTTAGTTAGTGGCTCACGTTAAGCCCATTTTGGAGGGTGAGCAAACACCCTTGGAGCCAACTATTGGAGTGGAGAAGATAAATGTGCGGGTAGCCTCCAAGGAGGCAGTATTTGCAGAAACTTGTCCTTAGGAGATGTTGGAGATTGACAGGTAGTCTTGCAAGAGGTTAGTAGACGACAAGAGCATGCTGGAGATGGTGGTGCATCCATCTTTGGGTCGACCCATTGATGAGGTGTGGGTAGATGCACAGGAAGCTGGCAGAGTTGCCGGACTTTCAGGGAGCAACCCTCTCTAGGAGTACATAGATAGGGATTGCAACATAGTTTGGCCACTTGAACCCATTACAGGGAGAAAGTTAGGGCTTTATCTATGGATATTGTTGACTGACCAAGAGAGGTTGCATGAGTGTGGCGTGATGAAACATAGGAGACTTATCATTTATAAAGATGCCTATACATCTGATCGTTCCCATAGTTGGACTGGCGAGAGATCATGAGTTGGTATCCTATTGATGGTGTGATATCCTTAGTCAGGGGTGCATTAGAGTGAAGACCCCCACACATGTCAGAGACTGCATGCTCTAGTTGGCAGTGGGATATCGGTTGATGACTCTTCAACGCTCCTTCCTGGCATTAGGAGAGCAGGATTAGCATTACATTGAGTCACTGGTTGGACTAGAGAGAGGTGATGAGTTGGTATGCGGTGGATGGAGCAAAATTCATGGTTGGTGCTATAGCACAACAGGAACCGTGGAGCATTGATGCTCCTTCTTGGTGGCATTGGGATCCAAGAGGATTTGTTGATGATGGGATTAGTTGGAGATTGGTTTGGGATCTAGGGATTGAGGGGTCCGTTCAAGGTGGGTTGACGCAAGTGCTTAGCTTCACCTAGTGGTTCGTATGGAATACTGGCATTGGGTCTTAGTTTTGTTGGGCCACCAGATTGATCCACATATTTAGATTGCTTAAAGGAAAGCAATCTTGGGGCAGGAGGACTGTAATGTCCCAATTTGTATTTTCCTCCATGATACCACCAAAGTGGATTTTTAGGGCAGGTGGTGGTCAGGTCAATGGAGAAGGTTTATGTCATCCGGGGTCCCAATGGATATTTAAGGAGTTTTTATGGGGTCTGATGGAATTTTCTTGGCATATTCATCATCATGAGCAGTTCTGCACACCTTGTTTGGTTCTGTGACTCTTTTATAATTCCCGTAAAACAGGGTTGTTATTGGCATAACTTAATTAACTATGCTTGAGGTGGCATTTCGGGGAGATTAAGTGATGGAACACCTCAATGTAATAGCTCATTGGAACCCAAACGAGAAGATCTACAGGATGGGATGTTGAGAAGTGACTTCCTTTGGCCGAAGGGAGTATGGTGGGCGATTTACCATTTTCCTTAGTTAAATATGAATTTAATTAGTCATTAATTAAGGAAAAATAATTAATTAAGGGAAATGGGTCAAAAGTGACTTAAATAAAATAAAATAAAATAAAAGGGTCACTTAAGATAAAGTCAAAGGAGGAGCTTCTAGAATTTTTAATAAAATAAGATGCTTCTAGAGGCTTGGAGATCTATCCATGAGATCTATAAAAGAGGAGGAGAAGGTCATTTGGAGACATCTTGGTTTTGATATTGTTTATTGTATGAGAGGTTGAGAACCTAGTTCTCTACTCCATTGGTAGCCCCAAGAAAGAAACCATTTGGTGATTTAGAGAGGTTGGGTGAGCACCCATCTCTTCTTGGTGGATTCATTCAGAATCCATAGGTGTAGTGATTGATTTCTTGTTTCAGTTTGGAGGTCGGCATTGGCATTATTATATATCTTGGAGGGCCATCCCCGACTATTGTATTAGTATTCATTTCTATATAATAAAGTTGGATTTTGTTGCTGCATTTACCATGGTTCCGCATTTTGTGATGATTTTATGTGTTGTTTATGGGTTTGTTGTTTCTATCGAATTTACAGTGTTTGGGTTTTTACATGGAAATCTTCTGTTATGAATGAAAATTTTATATTTAAGGGCTTGTTCCAATTTTTCTTCATTTTGGACATTATAATGTAGCTATTCTGGCTTTCATGTTCCCTGATTAATCATGCAACCTGAAGAACTTCCTCATACCAAGAAACTATGCCTCTACATCCCATGGTTTCTTCATCTCTCCATCAAACGTAGGTAGATTTTCTTTCTTAAACTCGTCCAGAAAATATCCCCTGTCGCTCCTCTTGTAAGGAAGATAACAATGCCAATCATAATTCTTGTTAGGACCAGAACTAGAGTAATACCCGTGTCTATCGCCTCTCTTATTTGGAGTATCCAAGGACCTGCCATCTCTGATTGTGTCCTCTCCATCCAACCTGTACTCACCATGAGACTTGCTGCCATATGCCCCATTAGTTCTGTTCTCCTACTCATGGTTGATCCGGAGTGGTCCTTGTCGCTGCAATTCTGACAACCTCTTAAGTATCACTACATTTACCTCTGCTTGTTTCTCCTGTGCTTGTATGATTATGTCATTGTCTGATTTACAACTCCTTATTTATGCCTTTAAGCTTCTTAGCGTGTCTACCAAATCAAAAGAGTGCCCAACACCACCCTTCTCATCTGATCCATAGGGGGAGTATGGGGAGCTGTAGTCTACCATCTTGCTAGTCATCTTAGATATTCTTTCTGCAAGGCATATTATGTTAGCTAATCCAAATCATAATAAACCAACATAACTTAGCATAATTCGGGGAGGGTACCCCATCTACAGGATCAACAAATTAGTGTAATACATGTATAACATAATCATGACAACATATAGAAAATAACACATAAGCATATGACCATCATTCTAGCTAGAGTCCAGTCATCAATGCATGACCATATCAAATACACATACCTTGACCTCATGTATAATAACAACCACCACATCACTATACGCTTGACCACATGTGAATACTAACGTGCATAAACAATGCATAATCAACCATACAATCATGACGACACACTCGACAACAACACCATCAACTCCCCATTACAACCTCACTGCAACCATAACCCATACCATACAAATGCAACAATCACATGGCCTTACAACACAAGAAACACATATGAAACCAGCATGAATGCATGACCAACACATAGCCCATCCAATCTGAGTGGCGAACCATGCTTTGATACCACTCTGTAACACCCTCCTCCCACATCTACCCAAGTAACCGACCAACCGGGGTAAACATATGATGAGAAGTTACTATGATATGATTCGACTCCCTATGTGTTAGTTAAGGAAGTGGAACCGACGGAACACAACACACATACCTTCCACATAAAAAACATAACTCCCAGGCTCCATCCCAACCACTCAATTAACCATCCCCTGAGTCCTGTTGAAGATTTAGTGCATCAAACCCTTGGAAAATTCCTTGATATGGACCATCGTGCGTCCAAGAGGCTTCAGACGCTCTCACAACAAGGGCAAGAGAGTGTCCGAGGACTATTTTCCCCAGTGATGTGCTTGTGACTCTGGAAGTTGTGGCACTTTTTTAGTCCCAGAGCCTAGGTCACTGCCCTGAACTCAATGACACCTTCAGAGATGAATTTACACAACAGAGAAAAGATGCATTTGCAAAATATCAACAAGGACTAGACTGGACCCCTACTAGCCATGATAGGCATTTCGTCAAACATGTCTCAAACACGAAAGCTACAGGTCTTAGCAGCATAACTGAGCATAGCAGTGTCATAATTATCTGAGAATTGCTAAGAAGAATTTATGCCTCAACACATTAGTTGAAATTTCATCTATTAGGCCATAGATACATTATTCATTCATTTACAAGTAAAAAGATCATGAGAGCCATAGCCACTGTCATAATACATGTTCATAAATGACATAATAACAACATAAATACCAAGGAAACAACAACCATATAATCCACATATAAACCGGTATAATACTCATGAATTAACACAGAGAAATAACCTCATATTAATGATGCAAAGGCCAACCAGGAATGGGACAACCATGTACCACCCGACCATAGACATGGCTGAGCCAAATCTCTTTTCAGCTAGTCACCCTCGTGCCATATTCCAAGCATGAATGTGGGATCTCATAAAACACATCAATCAAAACCATCCATAGCCTCAAGAGTCCAGACCACCTCAAACCATCAAATAATTATTCCACCTCACGGTCAAACATTACAAACCATCACCATATTGGTCTCTACCCAAGCCTTCCAGGACTAGTAACTCAACCCACAACTACCACCGGGCTCCTAGATCATTTTTCCAACAAGGTATTCCAAGACTAATAACTCAACCCACCAAGGAATTTGAGAGTGTTTATCCAACCAAGACTTTCAGGACTAGTAACTCAACCCAAGCTGTTATAGGGTTTCCAGAGTGTTTATTCAACCAGGGATTCCAGGAACTAGTAACTCAACCCAAGCTAAAGGAAACATGAATACCAACCAAAAAAATAAAGAAATGAACCCACAACACCATGGTTATCCAGGAAATGGCAAGGCTAGGAAAATCCACTATCAATCTAGGCAATCCTCCATGCCAATGACAGGTCATGACCAATAAACCACATGCATGCCAAAACTAGTGAGGAAAACATACATGCAACTTGGTACTTGCAAGCAAAACTTGTTGTAGTTGATGATCCTGATGTCCTCTAGCACTTTCCTACTCTTCCTCTTCCTTCTTGCTCCAAAAATACAAGTGTGCCACACTCCTCTAAGAATTCTCCAAGAAAAATCTAAGTGTTGAAGAGTATGAGAGAGAGAATAGAGAGAGCTCCAAAATTGAACTAACAAAAGTCTAGGAGCTGATCCTCATAATACTTTTTATTAATGAGGCCTCTATTTTCTTCATTTTCCATTATTTTCCTTCATTTTCCTCCTCACATGAAACTTGTGACCTTTCACATCCCTTTTCTCCTAATTTCCATTATTTTCATGAATAAATGTGCCAAAATACCACTTTGCCTTTCCAAAGCCTTTGTCAATTTCCTTAGCCATTAATCAATCACCAGGGATCCCCATCACTATGCTTTTTCCCAACGTTCAACTTGGATTATGTGTCCTATGAACCGTGGTTATTATTTTTCCTTTATTAACTTTTACATATATTTTGACCAGGGTTGTTACACTTTTAACCTTTCTTCCTATAGCTTGTGAAGAGTATCCATCCTACGCTGAACTAATAGACATGGCTTGCCCTGGGATTCTTGCGAAAGTTGGAGAGCAGGAAAGTAGATGCTAGGAGTAAGGATGGCTTCTTTTCCATACACCAGGAAGTAAGGAGAGGTGTTCAAAGAGGGATTTGGCATGACTCTATTAGCCCTTAAGGAATTTACGAAAGCTGAGTTCCCGTTCCTTTTTTCTAAGAAGATGGTATTTTTGATGATACATATAAGGTTCTTATTTTTGGATTCAACAAGACCATTCCCCCATGGATAGTAATTAGCTGAATGTTTCAATATAATTCCATTTTCTAATGCAAAATCATATATTTTTAACAATGAAAAATATGTTGCATTATAAAAAACAAGTGAAGTTGTATTGCCGAACCTGGAAATGATATTCTGCCTAAGGAAGTTGATGACTTCCTGATCATTAACTTGTTTGAGCGGAACTACTTCGGTCCACCACATGAAGTAGTCTGTAGCAGTGAGAATATAGCGGTGTTGCTTTGATGAATGCAAGAAGATTTCTCAAATGACATCCAAGCCCCACAATTGAAAAGGTTCTTCCACTGCAATAGGATGCAATGGGGCGGTTGACTTCTTCTTTCGGCCGATGCACCTTTGATAGAGCAGACAATTGTGGGCATAATCACAAGCATCTTTGAATAATGTAGGCCAGTAGAAACCAAACCGCATAACCTTATGCACTGTTGTGTTACTCGTGAAGTGTCCCCCGACTGGTCCATCATGGAGACCACACAATGCTTTCTCTAAATCATGCGCTTCGAGGCACCTGAGCAATAGTCCATTATGATGTTTTTTGAAAAGAACCCCATGCACCAACTGATAAGATAATGCTTTAAGCTTGAGTTCCCTCTTCTATCATGCAATTAAATGGGACGGAATGGTGCCATTATCAAGGTATTGGCGCACATCTGCGTACCAATAGTTTGTGATGGTAGTGGTGGAGGCTCGTTCGACATTGTACATTTTGATCTCCTGCTCCCATTCGGAAGGATCTTCTTCTTTGCATCCACTGCTTATGCTGCAAAACAAAAAAGACCATGGACGTTGATTGTGTGAACTGGTTTGAACTCCAATTCATACTCCTGTAAACCGGTCATCCAGTTTACTCCTTTCACCCAACTCTTGTTCAATGAATAATGATATGACTGTTGGGTGCGGAACAAAAACGATATATTGATTTTTCAAGTGATAGGCCAGAAATGCTTCACCACCTTGTATACCTCATAAGCTTGTTTGTTGATGGCGGGATAGTTAAGTCTAGGTCCCTTGAGGCCAATGCTCATAAAAGATATTAGCCACTCATTGTTTTGTTCATCCTTTTGCACGAACACAATGGTGAGAGAAGTGTCAGAAGTGGAATTGTAGAGCAAGAAATCTTTGCTGAAATCTAGTTTGTAGACAGTGAGTGCTTCTGCAATGGCCTACTTATTATGGGAGAATGCATCATTTGCATTTTTATCCCATTTGTATATCGCATCCTTCTTGATTGTCTCCTATATAGGCTTCATGATTTGAGCGTAATCAGAGATGAATTTGCAGAGGAAGCTAACTTTCCCCAGGAAGGACTACATAGAGGGAAGGGAATCTGCATAATTGATTTTACCCTCTCCGGGTCCACTTTAATCCCACTTTTGGAAATGATATGGCCTAAGAGGTTCCCCTCAGACAATACAAAAATACTCTTTTTGGGATTAAGAGATATCTCATATTTGCGACATCGCCCAAAATTTTTCTTCAAGTGGCGTATGTGGTTGGATCTCTTCTTAGAAAATACTGTGACATTGTCAAGATAGACCACTATGCTCTATCCGATCAGTCCATGGAATGTAATGCCCATGGCATTTTGAAATGTTGCACTGGTGTGATCAACCCAAAATGAATCCTTTTAAATGCAAATGTACCCCAATTTGTGCGGAAATTTGTTTTCAGTCTGTTAGGCGCTGAGATTAGAACCTAGTTATAACTAGAATACCCATCTAACAAATAAAACATCTTTGACCCTACTATTTTTTGCAGTATTTGTTACATAAACAACACAAGGTAATTATCTTTGTCTGAGGCACGGTTCAAGTTGCAGAAATCGACACATAAGAAGATTTCTCGAGATGTCTTCTCACTGGGACTAAGTTCGATACCCAAGTAGAATGTCACACTTTTTATATGATCTGTGTATCCAATAATTTCCTTAACTCTTTATGACTTAGGGGCTCAAGTGTCGGGTGTACCTTTTGCAGTTTTTTTTGAAACAACTTGACACCTTCTTTGATTGGAATCACGTGCTATATTATTCATGTGTCATAAGTTTTGAGCTCATAGTATTTGGATGCGAATACATCTTGGTATTACTTGAATAAGCGAACGAAAGCCTATCTCTCCTGTGGTGTGCAATAAGTACGAAGATTGACATACTCCGGATCCTTTTCTGTTCCTAGATTTATTTGCTCGTGTGACAACATTGAGCTATGTGTTTTCACATTGACTGGATCTTGAAAGCAGTTTTGCAAATCATACAACCTTTCCAATGATACCATGCCTTTCGGTATGAGGTTCTCTTTGCTTGCGCTGGCTACATCATGCAACGCTTTCTCGTGCTTGTCTTCATTGATAGATGCTTCTTTGAATACATTAATGTTCGCCATAATGTGCAGTATCTGTTGGTCATCATTGAAAACATGTAAATTAGTTATATTATCAGGGATGGACTATTTATAAAGAATTTCTACAAAAAAACCATCCCTAAGTAGTGATAACATAACAACATGATTTGCTAATTCATCTGTAGCTGCATTGCATATTCTAGGAATAGAATAATGTTAAAATCTTGAAAATGTGAAATCAAATTCCATACCTCTTGTTGATAACTTTTCAGATGAGGTGACACACAATGTATAATATCACATACCTGTCGTACGACAATTTCTGAATCACCCACTGCTTTGAGAATCACAACATTGAGGTTAATGGATCTTTACAAACCCAAGATGAGTGCTTCGTATTTTGTGGTGTTGTTCGTGCACTCGAATTCCAAGTGGATGGAGATCAAATGTTTTCTCTGTCACAGGTTTAATAAAACACAACTAGCTCCAAAGCCCTCCTGTGTTTTGGAACAATCAAAATACAATGTCCAAAAATCATATGTATGAGGACTGTGTGCTACACTAGTACTTCTATTACTACTACTACTAACTGGATAAATGTCATTTTCAACAGTTGTACTAGGAAGGAGCTCCAACTGTGTCTCTAGCAGGACTGGGGATGACCGATCAAAATAACACCCCAGATCAGTTTCCAAGAAGCAATTGCCAAATATGAGATCTAGGAAAGCCACTGGCTCATTCTCTCCCTCTAAGGGAGTTACCATGTGTTTCATGTACCGCTCTAAGTTCACCTGATCTTAATGTTTCTACCTTTGTACGGAAGCTACAAATGTGACCAGTCTATCGCAAAATACCCTTGTAACTTGTTGGACTAGTTTGTGCTCAATAATACACCATATGCTTCTAGAATGTCCACAATTACTATATTTAGACATTAGTGAACTCGGTTATCAGATGATAAACGAATAAGCACATTTTGAGTTCAATGATTGCATGGAGAAGAGTCTTGTCTAGTTGAATCATTTGTGCATCCATTTTATCCCACTTTGGATTGATTTTCTTCGCCACAGATAAAGGAATTATGTTTACTAATCCACTAGAATCAACTAAGAAATTGTGTACATTATAATTGAAAATTTCAAATGTTAACAGAAATGGCGGGAAGAGTTTGTTTACATCGAATTTAAAGCATTACATACAAACTCCAAGGAACCAAAGGACTTATCGGATTCAAATCCCTTCTATGAAGAAGAATTGTTACCAGAGATGGGTTGTCCGAGTGCACGTAGGAGCATGTCCTGCTGACTCACAATCTTCGTCAATTTGAAAATTGAGATGTTAGCGCAAGCTTTCTTAATCTTTTCAACTATGTTGTAATCTAGTGCGTGAGAGATTTCCGAAGTGTCTGGGGGAGTTGGATTGTATGCTACCTTCGGAGTGATGAACTTACTTTTACTACTTGTAGAAGTACTTTTCATTGTAACTTCATTTCCAGACTTGTTTTGAGTGTTCTGTGTTGAGTTCAAGGGCGGACTGATCTTCCTTAACAAATGTTCTTTCAGTTTCTGCTTCGTCAAATCTTGTGTGGGAGTCGACCCTTGGCTTCTTAAGTTATACCAGTGTTCTACTTGTGGTTCGGGTCATCATTCAGTGGTTGCTTCGCGACATTGCTCTTTCCAGCTACAACTATGCACTTGAATGTGTTCATTGGATGCCCCATGCTTGGATTCTCTTTGATTGCATCTGTTTCTTCCTTTTCTTCTACAGACTCGGTCTGCTCATCGGTAAGCACTGTATCAATAAAATGCGCACCTAGAGTGTTCATGCTGTGGTTCCATTGTGGGCATGTTTTTTTCGGAATTATATTCTTGATGAATGAACAGTACTGGTCCATGCCCATATTCTCAATATTCAAGACAATGTTCGAGTTTTGGGAAAAGTTGGCTAGCTGGTTGTTGTTACTGTCGAAGTTGGCAGTCCTTCTCAGCAAGTTGAACTTAGGAAAATTGCTGCTCACGACGGTCTCACTTGACCTTTGTTTCAATTTTGCCAACTCAATCAACAAAGACTTGATAATGCGGGTCAAGCTCTCAAGATCAATTGCTTCTTTTTCCTTAGCCTTGCTTAAGGAACCTTGAGACCTTTCCCCCATGTCATTGGAGTCTTTTTTGATTCATCATCTGCGATGAATCCAATCGCATGCAAGTCCTTTTCAGCTATGATTGCCTCTTCAAAAATCTCAACCAAAGTTGGTTTCATATTTCTTTTCACAAACTATGCAATTCTTGGTCATAAGGCATATGTGAAATAGTCGACAGTGATGGAGTCACAAGGTTTTGTGTTTGGTGGAAATTTGTTCAAGGTGCGGTTAAACCTATAATTGAATTCTTTGACCTTTTCTTTCTACTCCATCTTGAGATTTCCCAGCTCTTTTAAAAGCACGATGGGGGTTTTATCATAAAAATATTTCTCAAGAAATAATTTCTTAAAACCCCTCCAATCCTGGATTGAATTCAGAGGAAGGTTGTGATACCATACAACTGCCCTTCCATCTAAGGTACATGGAAAAAGTCTACATGCAACATCATTGTAACGTACCTCAAGTGTTTTCAGATGTAGGTAGAAGTTGTCTAGATGGTCCTCCGCTTTTATTGCTTTTTCAGGGTCATAATTCATCAGTGACTTCTCCAAATGCCACATATTTTATGTAGCACACCTGGTAGTGCAAGTGGGCCCTGAGTCATCTAGTCCAGATCTTGAAATGCCATGTCTTTATCAATGTTTCCCATTCTTCCTCAGGATTTGATTGATTTTCTTCTTCTTCTTCTTCACAACCTAACCCGTAGAAATTATCGTCCAAGAGTACCACATTATCACCGTCACTATCATTGAAGGTTGGAGGTTACTCTAGTTTTTCTTCATTTTCTTCAGAATCTACTAACTCTTCAAGGGTGGTGAGAACCAAATATTCACTGTTAAGACCACTATCTTAGTGGGGTTGGTTTGGTTATTCTTTGGAAATTATGGAAGATTATGTACTCCGGGTATCAATCCAATAACCCTTGTAAACTTTCGGGTGATGAGGCGGATGACCCAGATCTGTTCGTAAGAGTTTTCATAAGTTTATACAGTCTTGGTTGAGAATAATTACCAACTTCAGGAATGTGAGCAAGGGAGGTACTGGGAATGTTACTGCCTTGATAAGAGGAAGTAAGATTGGGGTTGGTGAGGTCATCAACCATAAAAATCTAGCTTCCTTCCTTATAGTGCCAAAGATGTTGATGGTACTGGACCCACCAACATTCAAGGGGTCTTCTCGATATGTGGTCCCAATTAGACCTCGCACCATTTGGGATAGGATCCCCATCTAGAATATGGTCTGGTTGCTGATTATCTTAAAGATGTGCCTTGGCTCTAACTATCAACAAGAGAGAGGAGTGAAAATGCGCCTTTGAAAAGCAAGGGGGTGAGTGTTCGATCATATGTGTGTCAAAGTTCTTTCACTACAAAGGGGAGGAGTAGTGAGCCTCTAATAGAGAGGTAGAGCCTCTATGAGAGAGGTAGTAGTACTACCATAATAGAGACACACATGAATACGAAGGATATGTACAACATCAAGCATAATAGTCCACAAAGATGCGATGGGTGTTGCAACTGCTGTAACAAGGAAGATCTATCTAATATCTAGTGGACTAGTCCATGATGATGCTACAATGATAATAGAAATTACAAACGTTCACATAATAGTATTACAAATATCCATAATCCATGCATGAATAACATGCTGGCCCATAAGGCTTCTTATTTTAAGTAAAAGTTCCAAGACACATGTATACAATAAACACCACTAACCCCAATAACAGAGTGTTGGAGCCACTCCTTGCTCAAAATAAGTAGCTTATCTCTCTACTTCCTTGCGGGAGGAGCTAAGGTGAAAAGTCATTTTCTCTTACAATGAGGGTGCATATATAACAATGAGGAGGTGATGCTTCACATTCCTTGTGACTCTTAATCTACCCTCATGACTATTTGACTTCTATGACTTTTCAACTTTACATGACTCTTCGCATTCCATAAATGTCCTTTGGACTTTCACTTTACAATACATTTTTGAAACATGAATTACATAATCCACCATAATGGCGTGGCATGTGACAACTCATGACATGACACTGCTGGCATGGGCTGCTTGATGATGTGGCAATGTCAAGCCACTGTTGGTGCTGTGTGCTGAGTTTCTACTTGGGAATGATTTTCTTTCCACCTCTGCATGGCTTGGTGATAAGGAATCTTCAATGATCTCCAAATTTGAGTTGTGATCGCAAACTAGTGTCCCTTTTATTTCTCTTGGTTGATCAGCGTGCATGTTTAGCTACAATGACGTCTTTCAACATGTTTCCCTCCTTCATCTCCTTATTCATCGTCTCGCCATGTTATGATAAGGTACCTGTATCTGCAATTCACTCATGACAAGATGACATCAACCCGAGAAACCCCTAATATAAGATAATGCATGTTGATCCATCGATTGAGCTGAAATTAGGGAACAAGCTGGGAGAAGGGCTTAGTGACTGCGCAGTTGCACAATTCAAGAAGTTAGGATATAACCTTGAGCCTTGATACTACACAGTGCACAGTCCAGACTGGGATGAGGAAGATAACTATGCAATTTTGGGAGTCAGGGTGACAGGATGAGGGGATGGGCACTGGATGAGCATACTGAGCAATTATGGGAGACAAAGGAGGCTGAGCCATTGTGAAATTGTGCACATCAGGGGCCTAAAGGATGAGCTTGAGGCTAGAGACTTCACAATGCGCAACTGAGGCCAGGTTGGCCAGATGGATTGCACAATTATGGGAGCGAGGGTTGAGCTTGAGCACTGGAACTACACAATGCGACAATCCTGTGAGACAGGAACTACACATTGTGCAATGTCAAGAAGCAAGGTCACAACTAGAGGACTGAGACTGTGTAATGCATAGTTTAGGTCGGCCAGGTGAAGCTAGGTTGCTTGGCCAAGAAGCTTTTCAGAAAATGACTAAGTGCAGGATCACTGAGACTAATGTGAGCAGTGATAAGACTTTGACTCTAATCACACACTTAGAATACTTGATGACACAACAACATATCGCCCATGACACATGATCAATGCATTTTCGTTAGTGTGACAACTTTATGACAAGTTACAAAAAGTGCGACACCAAAGATACACTTTGTGACGACCATGACGAAACTTGTGCGATAGTGCTTGAAACTTTGGAAATGAGTGCAACATATGTTTGATAATTTATGGTAGCATCAGGTGCGCTCTAAGCCTCAAAATTTATAGGGAGTATAGGACACATGTATTCTAGAATACCTAGAAATCGTTTTGGGAGATTCCACCCAGAGAAGGTTTTATTAAAATAATTAATTATATTTAATGAATGCCTAAGTCCAAACTTAGAAAATTAAAATAATTAAAGGGTATTAATTAAACTGGGGGTGAAACTTCTAGAAGAAGACAAGGATCAACCCAAAATGATATGATTCATTGATTAGAATCTAATCTGGGCCATTGGTTCTCAAGGAGAAGATTATAAGAAGAGGCTTAATGTGAATTTGGATGATACATCAAGTAGAGATCAAAAGATCGAATTTGTGAAGCACAACAATTGCCGGGAGAGAAATTTGAAGTGATATTTTGCAGTGAGGGGAAAATTTGGTATCCCGTGGGAGTTTTCTTGGGCCTGAGAGTACAAGGCAGAGAGCGTAGAATGACGTCCAGAGAGGCTGATGCAGTGGCAACGCAGAGCCTGAAGGGAGATCAAATTCCTACTGAGGAAATCGAGTTTCAAAAGCTGAGAGCTGGGGTGTGAGACTGGGAGGCTAAGAGCTGAAGTTTCCAGCTAGCAGAGGGTCATAAGGAAGAGCAGCGCAGTCCCCAATAGAGGTGACGCAAAGACTGTGTGGGGTTGACGTAGTTCTGCGTAGAGGCTAATGTAGAAGGGATGCAGAGGCTCACTTCCAGCAAATCAAATTCAAATCTTCCAGTGACAGGGTGAGATCATCTCACTATTTCATTTTGTCTAGTTTATCTCTGTATCAGATAGCCAGTTGGGCATCCAATGAATTGTACTCAGAATTATTGTTGCATAATAATAAAACCCTCAACTGCTACACCGATTTTCCCGCATTGGGTTTTTCCGGGGACATTTGTCCAAAAATAACTGTGTATATGTGTGTGATGTTTATTCATATCCTGTGCTATATTTAGTTTCTGTAGTTTATTTTGGTGTAGGTTGAAGTGTATGTATTTCAGTATTTTTCGTAGAAAACTGTAAGTAACTTGTTCAATTAATTTAACAAGTAGGTGCAATATAATCCTTTTACTGCAGTAGGAATTGGGTAACTAATTTTTCACAATGTTTACATGGTTATAACAACTCATTTACACAAAGATCACCTCTTGAAACCGCCAAAACAACCTTAAATATATTGTGTGACGACTAACATGTGAAAATACAACATTTTTCCTAGCTTGCAAAGGGGACCAAAACTCCTTAAGAAAACACACGGAATGAGTTTCAATGTTTGTGACAATAATGTACAAGACCAAGGAAGGCTCCGAAATTGAGCACATGCAAAAATTTTGGAGGGTGTTGTTGCAGTGACAACAACTTACTACATCCTGCACTGCGTCCCATCCTTCAGATATGCCCACTTGTCATTCTTCTAGTCATTTTAGAAGACTGCTCATAGGGCTACCAAAACTGCCCTAACTCTCTGACAAACCAGCTTTCAGTTTCAATCTTGTCAACAATATGGTTTCTCTAGAACACTGCACCTAGAGCTTGCACCATCAACCCTCTAAACATCCTTCCAATTTCACTGAAATATTACTTCTTAGGGCTTCCAGATCTACCCAACTTCAATCAATGCTTGACTGATCTAGGGCACGATAACCAATCCACTTGATTGTTCTTTGATTGCTTTCAAAAGTCAATCATTAGGGTATCATCATATAACCCACTTGATGATCAAGATACCATCAAAACAATGTGGTCATACCTCACTTCACTTAGGGTCTCAGCCTCCCATTTTATGCATTATTCTTAAGTGATTTAAGGCTACTCAGTGTTTACTCATTATTATTTTCACCATCACTAGGGGTCTCAGCCATCCTCACTTTAACATAAATCCAACCTGTAGTTACAAAGATTACCACCAAAAGTTCCGTTAAGACTTCCTCTAGCAAACCTACAAACTCAACCATTCAGAATTTGAGACAAAGAAACTAAAAATATCTTCTTCTCCTAGCTGACTCAGCTCCTTGAGGGTCTGCAATTTTTCTGGAATTGTCGCAATGATCTTCTCAAAAAGAAAATACAGACTTCACCTACTTCAGGGTAATTTTTGGATCACTGGAATATTGTAGCATCTTGGATCATTTTTAAACTTGTCTTGGATAGGATCTTGATTACTTTAGATCAAGGTCATAAGTAACTTTGGATATGCATCTTCAAATCTCTCAAAAGGAAACTCGTATTACTGTATTTCCTTTGTCTCACTTCTAATTACTGTCTGGCCTTAGCATCACATTGTATCACTGTAGAATGCCATTTTTTAATAATTTGGATCACGGGGTAGAAACTCGGATTACTGTTTGTAACTTATATCATACTTCAAAGAATTCATAGGAGAAATTCCATACACTTGTAGGGAACTTGTATCTTTGTTATGTCATGAAATAACCTTCGTATCATGTTAGGCCCCTATACTACTAGTGTAACCCCTTATTGTTATCAGTACAACCCCCTTATTATATTGTTGTACCCATGTAGTCCCCATATTGTTATTATTGTGCCCTAGAGAAGCTCAGTATTGTTATTATTGTGCCCTTACATTATTATTTTTATGTCGGCTCTGATTATATTATGACCCCGTAGACTCCTATATATAGAAAGGAGGCCTTGTCATTTGTATCATCGAAGAATTGTTCATTTGTGTAATGTAAAGGATGTTGCCCCCTCGAAGAGGTTTATTTCTAAGGCATTCATCTATCTTTTCTATCTTTTTGTAAGCTGGTTTCCTAACATTTGGTATTAGAGCTTTGGATTCTAGGGTTTCGCTACTCTAAATAGGTCATCGTGTGACGTTTCAGAAGAAAAAAAAAACCCATTTGAGACGAAATCGTGCTGAACATTGGGTCCAAATTTCATATATTGTCTCGCTATATTTTCGGAGATATGATCTAAGGATGTTAGGGTTTTTGTAAGCTCTAGAATTTCATCTAAAATAGGCCTTCGTGGAATTTTCAATATAACTTTTTTTCTGTGCGTTTCAAAAGCTAAAACAAAAACCCATTTGGACCGAAATCATTCTGAACTTTGCGTGCGAATTTTAGAGCTTGTCTAGCTATATTTGCGGAGATATAATCTGAGGAAATTGGAGTTTTTGTAGACTCCCGAGTTACATTCCAAACAGAACCTAAGGGTGAAATAGTGACTCGCGACACGTCGTACAAGTGCGCTCTACTGAACAAGTCTATAATCAGGTCACTGTGGGAGATTTGATATAACTCTTCCTTGGAGAATCCAATCTTGATCAAACTTGTGGGGTTAGAAAGAGGACTTAGAGGGATATTAAATGGCGAATTGCAGAACTTAAATATCTGAAATTACAAAGTTACAGTTGTTTCAAGATCGAGTTCCTAAAATCAAGAAAAAGCAAGATGAGGAAGTTTGATGGCAAGGATCCGCTAAATTGGATACTACAGATGGAGAAATATTTTGATCTACATGGTGTACCACTGTTACAAAAGGTATGTATTGCATCTAATTATTTAGCACTGACTCAATTTTTATGGTATAAAGGGCTTTGTTCTTGTAAACCACTTGTCACATGGTCAATTTTTACGGAGGAAATGATAGCACAATATGAGGACACCAAGAGAAACACCTTCTTTAGCCGATTGATAAATCTCAAACAAAAGTGCTCAATGGAAAAGCACATTGAGGACTTTCAAAAATTGAATATAAGGGAAAATGATATTCCAGAGAAGTAGAGGATTGATGTCTCCATAGGTACTTTAAAGGATAACATTCAACTTGAGGTTCGTATTTGGGAACCTGATTCATTGGAGAAGGCATCAGGTTGGCAAGAAAAGTGGAAAGAAAAATTATGGAAACAATGAATTCTACCCCTCACAACTATAAACATGGAAGTGTTGTTTCTCCTAGCCTTCCACAACCTACAAAGGTGACACCACAACAATTGGAAGAAAAAAGAGAAAAAGGGCTTTGTTACAATTGTGATAGCAAATGCACTAAAGGTCATAAGTGTGCTGCTGAGAAGAAATTATTTTACATAGATTATGAAGAGGAGGAAGAAAAGGATCAAGAAACATCAAAAGAAGAGGATATACACCAGGAACTAACCCCATAGAAAGAATAAATGAATCCGACCATATCTTGTAAAGCATTGGCAAGAATTACCACTCCTCAAACTCTCAAGATAGAAGGACATATCAAGAAGAAAAAGGTTCAAGAAGTGAAAGATCACATTGAGAAAGAAGAAATGAATCCAACTATATCTTATAATGCATTGGCCAGAATCACCACTCACCAAACTATCAAGATAGAAGGACATATCAAGAAGAAAAATGTTCAAGAAGTGAAAGATCACATCGAGCATCAAGAAATGAATCTGACCATATCTTGTAAAGCATTGGAAGAAATTACCACTCCTCAAACTCTAAAGACAGAAGGACATATCAAGAAGAAAGAGGTCCAAGCAGTGAAAGATCACATCAAGCATCAACAACAAGTTCTCCAACTTTTAAAGTATAACGCCACTTTGGTGCAAAATCGAATGAAACAACAGGTAGGTCAAAATCGCAATGAAAAATGTTTTGATGTAGGCGATTGGGTATTTTTACGACTACATCTCAAGCAAGCTATTTATGAGAAGGAAATGTTGGCAATGCTACATGCACTTAAGAAATGGCGACCTTACCCAATGGGAAGACACTTCAAGGTAAAAATGGATCATGATAGTCTTAAATACTTTTTAGAACAAATATTATCTTTAGAAGAATAGGAAAAATGGGTCACAAATATGTTGAGTTATGACTTTGAAATCATCTATAGAAAAGGGAAGCAAAATTTTGTTGCAGATGCACTCTCAAGAAAGGTAGAGGATGTGGAAGCATTGTTTTGTGCTATTTCTATTATCCAACCAGATTGGATAAACGAAGCAAGGGATGAATGGAAGAAGGACAAAGAAGTGTGGTCACTCATTCAAAAGTTGCAGAATATCCCAATTCAAACAATATTGCCAGAACTTGAAGAGGAAGGAAAAATCATATTGGAACTTAGAGCAGTCATAGAAAAAAGAACCCGACAGCTACGAAACTGATCAATTTCAGAGCATCTCATCAAGTGGAAGAAATTACCCGCTGAAGATTCCACATGGGAGGACAAGAATTTTATATAGAAGCATCAAGAACTACTCAAGCATTGAGGACAACACTTTTTGAAGGAGAGGGGCATGTTAGGCCCCTATTCTACTAGTGTAACCCCTTATTGTTATTAGTACAACCCACTTATTATATTGATGTACCCATGTAGTGCCCATATTGTTACTATTGTGCCCCATAGAGCCCACTATTGTTATTATTGTGCCGTTACATTATTATTTTTATGTCGGCTCTGACTATGTTATGACCCCTTAGACTCCTATATATAGAAAGGAGGTCTTTTCATTTGTATCATCCAAGAATTGTTCATTTATGTAATGTAAAGGAGGTTACCCCCTCGAAGAGGTTGAATTCTAAGGCGTTGATCTATCTTTTCTATCTTTTCTTGAGCTGGTTTCATAACACATCATGTGGAAGTTGTTGACTTAGAGTTTCCCCATGTTATCACTGAAAAGATTTCAAAGAAAAAGGGTAAGGTAAGCAAGAATTGGTCTTTGTCATTCTCATTGTTTCTTTTAAGGATAGAGTCTTGTTCCCTTTGTTAAATATGGTCAACAATATTTTTTTACCCACCATTCATCCCACATTTGTTCAAAGTGTCATGTGTTAAGGTTGTTTCAAAAATTACATGCACTTCGAAATCAACTAGGAGTTTTCATAGCGCAAACTCACAAAAATACACTATGTGCGCTACGAAACTACTGTAGCTGCACATCATGATTTTGTGGGCGAATTTTGAGAAGAAAAAGGAACCCTTCTTGAATATGGGTTGCTGCAAAGGATTACTAACAGGTTTTGGACATCAAGCAAGGGAAAATCAAGTGAGGGGAGGACATCCATGAACTCCAAACTTTATGTTATGAAAATGGTCATTATTTCATAGCTAGTATTGTTCATGAGACATCAAGCAGCACTAAAGGCATTATTCATCCTAGCGCAAGTATTTGAGTAGGGTCTATGGTTAATTTAATGCATGTATGTGATTAAAAGAGACAACATGGGTAGCAGAAGGATTCGAAGACAAGCATAAGGATGGAACTCTAAAAAGGAGGAACTATGTCTCCTTGTTTCTAGCAGTCAAATTCCAAGGAGATCCTTGAGCAGCTGAGAACTCAATTTTGAAACATGAAAGAGGATTTTCTTCCTACGATACTTAAATAACAACCTCTTTCAGTTTCTTCAAATTCATTATGAGGTGGGAGATATTCATGGTTAAACTTGCACTACAAAATTGCTGTAGGTGCAATTTGTCACAAGCATATTTTTACACTTGTGTTTCAAAGACTCATTCTAGGCAGTAGGAATGATGTTTCAAAAACCCAAGAGAGTTTTTTGTTCAGCATGGATTGGTTCACAAAAGCCTCCTTCAGTTTTTCAAAATACATTTTTTATGAGAAGATATGAGCTCTGTCCCAAGACCTATTTTTCAGCCAGAACAGAGCAAGGAACAGTCTCCTAGTTTCTAGGAACATTAAAAGGATGAGTCATCAAGGGCCAGTTGGAGGGTTGTGAACACCACCAAATTCGACTTCATGGAGTTATAGGTGTCAAAGAAGGCTTTAAATGTTTAGATAAGGTTGTTATAATCATTATAACGAGCTACACTCCTAGGCTTATTAGGTCTCTAGGACTGCTAGTTAGCTGTCTTTTGTATTAAATAGTTAGTTTTAAGTGTCAATAGGTGTCAAATTAGGAGGAATTCGAATTCCCCTCATGCTGGATGAAGGAATATACATGAATTCTATATATAGAAGAACATCTGATGTACAAAGGGTTGGAAAATTTCAAGAGAAACAAGTCATATTATGTTATTGCAGAACACTGTATGTTTTATGTTAATGCAGAAGTTTGGCTTTACTACTCAGGTTTCAGAGAGGGTTTTATGTGTTTTATTTCCTCACGGATTTCTTCATTTTCTCACTTGCAGTGGTATGAAAACATGTTACTTAGAATTCATTGATAATGCTCTAACTTCCTTCATGTGTTCATAAACTGTGTTTCCTATATCATGTCTCTATTTTGTTGGTAGATTAAAACTCTTTATGCCCTGACTTCCATGTAACCTAATCTGCTATTGTACTAAAACATACTCTGACTCCATAGCCCAATAGATGCTTTTTGATTGGCATTTCAACCATTTATCTTTTTCATTTGATTTCAATCCATAGAGTTAGCCATCTAATCTTTACCAAACATCTTTAACCTAGTGAGAGAGCCCTCTCAGGTTGAGGAGGCTAAGCCTCAGCGAAAAGCTGGTTTGAAAGAGTTACATGAAGTCTACCTGATCATAGCAGCCTATCAGGGTGAGATTTTGAGATAATATTTTGGTGCATTTGTTGGGAGCCTGAAGTCTATTCAGTCCCGAAATTAAGAGGTTGAACTTCTGAAGATAGCAGGAGCTCAGATATCTTTTTGAGGCTGCAAAACTACCTTGGCGACTCCACACATCAAATAAGAAATTGGAAGGTGACTCCATTATTAGAAGATCAATAGCTTGATGAAGTTTCAAGATGAGTTCCACTGCAAGAATGAATGTCAGGTATGCTCCTATGAATAGGTCTCATATCCTTGTTTTTCCAAATCCTATGCCAAAATTTGATTGGTTAGAGGATCTTCCGATATTCAAAGATGAAAAGAAAGACAATGTTGCTCTTCATTTGGTTAGGTTCCATATGCATCTACGCAGTCTTAAGGTTCATTTCCCTGAAGATTGTCTCATGAAGATGTTTATGACCACTTTAGAAGGAAAAGCATGGTCTTCGTATAAAAGCTTGGAAAATGGTTCATTATATTCTCTTGCTAATTTCCATGATGCATTCTATGACATGTATAAAGAGTGTCATCCCTCCGTATTGCTGGTCAAAGATTGTTGTAAACATTCTATGAGTTTTATTCAATATTTGGAGGATTTTAATGATGATGATGAATTTATGGATGAAGAAATTTTAGAGGCTCTTCATAAAAATGCATTTCAACACCAAGAAGAAAGTATAACATCCCATGAAATGAAACATGAAAGCCAGCAGGGGTTTATTTATGAAAACCATGTTCAATCCTCTAATATGAATGAAAAGATGCAACAAACTTGCCAGTATTTTGATCACAATGAGTATGAAAATGATTACAAACACCAAGAAGAAATGAAGGAAGAAATTTTTTATAACCCTAAGGCAGAGGAAAGGGTTGTTCATTTTTGTAATTGCTTGCAACAAATTACTTTAAAGAATGATCACAATAGTGAGGAAAATTACATTGTCTATGGGAATTATGCAGAAAGGCAGTTGGATAGCACATCAAAGGAATTTTCTGTGGCTGAGGATTAGTTGTCTGAAGAGATAGAATGTTATGATGATTATCAAAATAGCCATGTTCTCTTTGACCCTATAAATGAATACATGGCAAATTTTTGCACATCAGTATTTCATTTTCATTTGCTGTATGAAGATCAGGTACATTATGAGTTGATTTGGTCATCTCACTACCATGGTTATTTTTAGGTCAAATGCAATCAAGAGCCTCCAATATCAGAAAGGGAAATTGATTGGCTTTATTGGAAATATCATGTTGCTTGACCTAAAGTGGAAATTGCAGCTAGTAGGAAGGTAGAAAAATGCAAATAAGCTCAAGGTTGACTGAGCATTTTTCAGTAGATGTAGATTTCTTTCTCCAACCGTGATCATCAAGCTTAAGCCTGAGGTGAAGGCCCAAGAAGATTAAAGGGGATTCTAAATTTATGTTTATCATAAGAGGATGAAGCACTAGACCTACGAGTTCTTAGTGTACCACAAGGGCACACTATACCAAGTGGAGCCACTGTTATCACTGAAAAGATTTCAAAGAAAAAGGGTAAGGTAAGGAAGAATTGGTCTTGGTCATTCTCATTCTTTCTTTTAAGGATAGAGTCTTGTTCCCTTTGTTAAATATGGTCAACAATCTTGTTTTACCCACCATTGGTCCCACATTTTTTCAAAGTGTCGTGTTAAGGCTGTTTCAAAAATTACATGCACTACGAAATCAACTAGGAGTTTTCATAGCGCAAACTCACAAAAATACACTATGTGCGCTACGAAACCGCTGTAGCTGCACATCATGATTTTGTGGGCGAATTTTGAGAAGAAAAAGGAACCCTTCTTGAAGATGGGCTGCTGCAAAGGATTACTAACAAGTTTTGAACATCAAGCAAGGGCAAATCAAGTGAGGGGAGGACATCCATGAACTCCAAACTCTATGTTATGAAAATGGTCATTATTTCATAGCTAATATTGTTCATGAGACATCAAGCAGCATTAAAGGAGTTATTATTCCTAGCACAAGTATTTGAGCAGGATCTATGGTTAATTTAATGCATTTATGTGATTAAAAGAGACAACATGGTCAGCAGAAGGATTCGAAGACAAGCATAAGGATGAAACTCTAAAAAGATGGAACTCTGTCTCCTTGTTTCTAGCAGTCAACTTCCAAGGAGATCCTTGAGTAGCTGAGAACTCAATTTTGAAAAATGAAAGAGCAAGGAACAGTCTCCTAGTTTCTAGGAACATTAAAAGGATGAGTCATCAAGGGCCAGCTGGAGGGTTATGGGAACTAGAAAATTCGACTTCATGGAGTTATAGGTGTCAAAGAAGGCTTTAAATGTTTATATAAGGTTGTTATAATCATTATAAGGAGTTACACTCCTAGTTGTATTAGGTCTCTAGGACTGCTAGTTAGTTGTCTTTTGTATTAAATAGTTAGTTTTAAGTGTCAATAGGTGTCAAATTAGGAGGAATTCAAATTCCACTCATGCTGGAGGAAGGAATCTACATGAATTCTATATATAGCAGAACATCTGATGTACAAAGGGTTGGAAAATTTCAAGAGAAACAAGGCATATTATGTTATTGCAGAACACTGTATGTTTTATGCTAACGTAGAAGTTTGGATTTACTACTCAGGATTCAGAGAGGGTTTTATGTGTTTTATTTCCTCATGGATTTATTCATTTGCTCACTTACAGTGCTATGAACACATTTTACTTGGAATTCATTGGTAATTCTCTAACTTCCTTCATGTGTTCATAAACTGTGTTTCCTATATCATGTCTCTATTTTGTTGGTAGATTAAAACTCTTTATGCCCTGACTTCCATGTAACCTGATCTGTTATTGTACTAAAACATACTCTGACTCCATAGCCCAATAGATGCTTTTTTATTGGCATTTCAACCATTTATACATTTGCATTTGATTTCAATCCATAGAGTTCGCAATCTAATCTTTACCAAACATCTTTAACCTAGTGAGAGAGCCCTCTCAGGTTGAGGAGGCTAAGCCTCAGCCAAAAGTTGGTTTGAAAGAGTTACTTGAAGTCTACCTGATCATAGCAGCCTATCAGGGTGTAATTTTGAGATAACACCCTAAACTCAAGAATCGTAGTGTTTTGTCTTGTTAGGTTGTTAATTTGTCTCTACCCTATTTTGTCTTATATGGGTACAAGTGTAAATTGTAATAATATTTTCAATTAAGTTGTAAGTGAAATTCCAAGTGTCAATATTGGAATATGAAGAGTCATGATTTAATGTAATGAGCCATTTTGTAAAGAATTTGAAGAGTTATGAGGGTAGTCCAAAGGTCACAAAGGGAAGTTGAAGAGTAACCCCCTCTTGTTATAAATAGAACCTCATAACTCATGTAAAGGGGTTTTGGGAGCCAATATTTTGGCTAGGCTTAGGATTACAAGGAGGTTGGGAGTATTTTGAAGAGCCTTGGATTCTCCATCGCATAGAGCAAGTATACTTCTTTGGGGGAGAAGGTGTTCCTGACTTTAATGTTTCGCTATTAGGGCTAGTGGCCCATAAATGTGTTATGTATGAATGAAAATTTCACTTATAATAATAAATTAGAGTTGGCACGCTTTCATGCATATGTTGTGAATATAGTAGGAATATTTTTATTATATTTACAATGTATGTTATTTAACTTATTCTTATGCTTATAAACTATTTTGTTTTCATTTGTATGAATATTATTGAATGTGTGTTGTTGTATTAACTCATCACTTCAACTTGTGGACTTTTTCACATCTTAGATTTTGATGTCATTACGCTTGTGTATTCCTTTCAAGCTACTTGCTTCCAAGGGGTTCACTTCCTTTTCCCTTTGTGTGTTGAAACCTTCATGCATTGCACTTGACTTTTCGCAGGGTCACACACTTGCTCTCACCAAAATTTACCATAATTCATTCTGTGTGTTTTCGTAGTCAAGGCATAACGTTACCACATACTCCTAGGACTCTTACTCAAAAACATGTGAGGTCTAGTTTGACTTCATATCAAGGAGATCCCCTAAATGTTGGCGGGTCTAGCACCATCAACAGGAAAAATCCACCAAAGCTTGTTGTTGTTATTGATGTAAATTAAGAGCACCTACTCTATTACATCAATTTGTTTTGTGAGCCACCACTTATAGAAAGCACCAAATCCCTTTGATACTTTTCTAACACCCACTATCAAGAAGCACCAACTCCCTCCTTTTGCAGGCACCTGTCCAGCTTATCAGAAGCACCATGTGAAGCACCAACTTTGCGGATTTGTTGCAAGCACCAACTTGCAGCTACTTGGATTTATGCAAGCACCAACATTAGAGAATGAGTTCTAAAATGAGCCTCGTAATAAATATATACAACCAAAATAAAATTTATAAGAACCAATAGAATTCAAGATGTTGATGTCAACCATGGGGGATGACTCACCATTTTTGGGGTTGAAAAGTAAAAGGATTAAAAAATAATAAAAAAATAGAAACTACTTTTTCAACTTGTATTTTAAACTTTTCTCCCTAAGGTTTTACTCATATTTTGAGAAAGAGTATTCTTTGGATGAAAAATATAATTCATCATCCGAGTACACATGTTGCATACTTTTGATGGACCTTGCTACACAAAAAAACAAAAATAAATAAAAAAATGTGATTTCAATCATGTTTTTCATGTATTTCTCATTTCTCGTGTAGCAAGGTCCATTGAAAGTATGTAACATGGGTACTCCTTGGATGAGGAATCAAATTACACATCCAACAAGTGTTCCCACTCAAAATTTGAGTAAACCCATAGGGAGATAAGTTGAAAATACGAGTTGAAAAAGTAGTATTTTCTTTTTTCCCTCTAAAATTTGATGTTGAAATCTAATCTTATTTTATTATTTCCACTATTATTTTATAATTTCCTTAGGAGGCCCATTTTAGACCTCAAAAATTCCCTAATTCTTACAGGAGGCACCAACCCCGAAGCCCCCTCAAGCACCCACTAAAGATGGAAGCACCAACTTCTTGTATGCAGGCTCCAACCCACACTCAAATAGGAACTCAATGTTTGTTGTCATTGACAACCACTCTGCCCGATATCAGCTTTGTTCTCTTCAGCCCTTGTCCCATGAAACACTTTGTTCTTTCTCACTCTACTCACTCTATAGCATCCTATTGTCACCAGCATAACATCATACTTCTCTCAACCCTCTGTTTATTGCACATAACATCACACTCTTCTCGGCCTTCTTCTTCGACACAAGAACCTTCAACATTTTTCACACAGCAACACTATCTCTTAGGGTGTCTTTTCTCTACATTGGCACTCTCAACCTCATCTCTACATAACCAGCTCACTTGGACTCACTCATCGATGCACTTGCACTCATATGGCTCTCTACTTAGCTCTCTCACAAAAATGTTGCATCCCCCAATTTCTCAATGGAAATCGTAAGTTTTGGTTCCTCTCATGCACTAAACTCGATTTTTCCTATTTCCACACTACCAGAGTGTACCTCTACATGACTTCTCCACCTTTCTATTGCACCAATTTTCCTTGTCAATACAATGGGCACCTGATAATTCTCTATACTAAGAATTAAATATTAGTCAACATGCACACCCAAGGAGACCAATCATGAATTATGTTTGCACACATAACATGGCTTTCCATCCTTCTTAATTTCTCACAGAGATCAGGGTGTACTTCTGGCATGGCTTCCCTGTACTATGATTAATGCTTCTGCACTCAACCATACATTACATTTAATTCTTGATTAACATGCAAGAAAGCTCAAGCATGGTTGGTCTAGAGTCAACTGATACCTCTACAAATCATGGTCCTCTCTACCTTGACCCAGCGATTTCTACAATTTCCATTACTCCTGCGACATCAACCTTCTGCACACATTTACTTAGTTGCCAACCCATTCATCCTCATACGCATTCATATAGTTTCGTTAAAAAATATCAAATCTTTTTAATTTCGTAACTTCTTATTAAAAATATCTTATGAAATCACACAATTCTTATGCCTTTAGCCCCTTGGCGCTTAGCATCCTTATTGTTTTATTTCGGATATGACTGCTTCATTTGACCACTAGTATATCCGTTAGGTGCTGTAATATCATCGCCCTTATATCTCATAACTTTTATTCAAGTGATGTTACGAGTTCATGAGGTTTCATGTTCCTTTCTCTCGGCCCTTTCCTATTTCTCCTCCATGGGACCCAGCGATGTGACCAACGACTTAGATTTTAGGTGCTAAGGCCTTCAGACCTTGCTAGGGGCATATCTCCCTTTGTATTTCCTCTTCCGCCCTTGATTCTTTTGGTTTATCACAACCATGTGCCTATCACACATTGGAGCTCCCTCCATCATAACTTTCTTCAATGTTCATTTAAGGGGAAGTTTTGAAATCCTCGACCTCTGATCTTCTCCATAGCACTTAGGTGCAAACTCGCTCTACACCCTTGGTTTTATTAGTTACCTTGACCATGTGATAACACATCATAGCTCCTTAATATTGGAACTTTCTCATCATCTAATTAGAGAGGTCCCCGAAATTTTGACCTCTGAAATTTACTTTCCACATGGCATCACATAACACTTAGGTTCTTAGGCCTCCTCTGCATCCTTGGTCCTTTGGATCTCCCATGACCAGGTGACAATCCACATTGAAGCCCCTTTATCAGTTTGGATCTTTTCTATAAAACAATTAGACAAGAGTTAAGAAAAATCCAACCTCAAATATGCGACCTCCGAGATGACGTCATATTGTCATCATTACTCCATGTGGTGCCTTCTTAGTGCTGACATGTGTCACCTTGATTTATCCCATTAGGAAACCAAAAATGTCAAATCAAGCTACCATGTTTCCACCATAAATTCCATGTCATGTTGATGTTAATTTCCACTTTTGCTCCTTAGGACCAATCACCTATTGCCATGTGTCCAACTAGAGGAGAGAGAAAGGGCCCATTGGCCCTTGGGTTTTCAATGATTTCCACTGTATTTATTTTCCTTCACAAACCTCGAAACTTTCAAAGAATTGAAATTTATAAGGACTTATGAGCTTCTGAGGTTCCGATGACCTCGGCCTTCTAATATTCCAATATGACCTCTGCTCTGAGGTTCTGATATCAATTCTAGATGTGCTTTGACCTCTGATGTTCTATCCTTATGAAATTTCACCTCCTCATCTCTTCTAATATTGGGTCCCAAAAAGAAGCTCCTAAAACTCCAAGCTTCCAAAATTCTATTCTCCTGAGGTCCCAAAATTCCATATTTCTGCCATAGTTCATTCTTCTGATATGTTGCATGCTCATCCTTAGGTCCCAAAATTCAGTGTCTAAAATTTGGCCCTGCTACCTTGGTTGCAAGGTTCTGAAATTTCGAGCCTTCCAAAGTTTCGAAGACTTCCTTCTTTGCATAGGGGCTTCACCATCATCTACACTAATTTTCGCAGTGCTTCCAACTTTGGTTATGCACCAAGACTCCTCCAATCACCTTTTAACAGTGCTTTCATGGTTTAAGACACAAAAATTTGACTGGGAATAACTCATGATCAAGAAGGACATTTGCAGAATTCCACATACCGTTGTAAATATTATTCAAATCACTTTCCATTGGAGAAGATCTAATGCAGGATTTGAGCCCATATACTACCAGAAAAATGCATTCAACTCTATTTCTTTCTTTTCTCCTAGACTCTTATTTTTGTGCCTGGAATCTTGGTCTCCCAACCACCATAGTCGTCATTTTATGGTTTCTCCAATAATATTGCTACTATGATGATTCTCTACAAAGTTGTTTGCTTTGTGGGCCCTGACCCAGGTTCAGCATTAGTTAGCCAAAAAAATCCCTACACTATTGTCCCTTTCAACATCAGCCCGTGGAGCGTAGACCAAAGACTTACCCGAAGCAGTATGGGGGGATGCTGGAACCAAGTTTTTGCACCCTGAGATGGTCATGATGTTGGTTTATTGTCGCTTCCCCTACTTTCATGTAGGTCGCTAAGCTTCAAGGTCCTGTTAGTCTACCCTTTATTCTACCCTTTAGTACCTCCACAAAGGTGTATAATTGACCTTCACGCAGCCCTAACCTGTGGCCCATGTACTTTCACACAGATATGACAATGTATGGTATAGGTTCCCAAGTTATCTCAAGTGATTTACTTATCTTACTAATCAATCATAGTTAGCGGTGCGTAAAATGATATCCTTACTTGTGTTCAATTAACCAATACAATCACATATATTCGCGCATCAAATAAACATTGTAAATTAAACCCAAAATGCAATATAATCAAATGTATTAATAGGAACTAAATACACAGTAATTTCATAATACTTCTATTTATTGATATCTTTTAGTTTAATACAGACTCTATCCACCCTATGCACATAGTTGTAGGGGTCCGCACACTTAGTTGCAGACTTCCACCCTAGGCCTCTACACACTCAGCTGCAAAGCCTCTACTTACGCTAAGATCTAAGAACAGTTAGACTTCTCCACTCTACTTCGCTACTTTCTTTCTTAGCTTAACTACTTAGAGCTTAATTAACTCCTTTTTAACAATCCCATGGTCCACAGACCATGGGTGGATCTTTACAGCCAACTTTACACTTTACAAAATAAGGGCGGACAACCCTTTATGACTCTTGACACCTTCACACTCCGCGACAACAAAATGCGGAGACTTTACAACTTTATTACAAAATTATCCCAAAACATGGGCTTTCATCCCCAAAACTTCCATTGGGGGAACATGTTCCCAACAAGCCCCAAACACAAACATGGTGACTGCCCTGAAGTAACTTTGTGGGCACAAAGATGTTGGTGCGAAGACCTCCCAACTCGACCTGTATGACTACCACTTCGGTGGCGCACTACGCGGCTGCTTGCTTCACTTCTTCAACCAACTACTCTATCGCTGGTCCTAAACTGTCAACTTGAAGCTTTTACTAAGTCACTTGAAGATTAGCAAGCTTTCCTTCAATGGAGGTCATGACTGAATAAGCTTCGTCCAACTAGGGCTTCAAGCACGCCTTCAACACCGCCTCTTTGTGTTGCGTTACATCAACCTATTCCTTCAATGTTTTGGACTCTTGTAGCTTCACCAATCTTTGTGTGAGAGCGACCGTACGTGTTATACCTTTTAATTTCTCATAGTGCTTTTGCAGTTCTCACACCTCTGTCTCTAGCCAGTGTACAATAGGATCCTCTTGCAGGCTTGTCCAAACCTCGAATGATTGTTCAAACAATTGTGTGTAGTCTGCTACTGCACTCTCTACCACTGTTATCACCTCTATGACAGCGGTTGCGTGCTACTCCTTTACTTCCAATGGAGTTGAAGGCTAGGCCTTCAAATGCAAATCTGCAATCTGTAGGTTCAACTACAGTTGAACCTTAGCCAACTTTGTGCTAGTGTCGTGCATCCCTGGAGCAAGATTTTAGACTTGTTCATCTACCTTCGCATCCTCAAGAATGGCCAACTTGGCAACCATTCGGCAGGCTTCCCTCATGTCCTTAATAATGCGCATATTTGTGTTAGTAAGTTCCACCATGGAAGTGAGGGTGGTGTCTCGCTGCAGGTCCATCTGTACATTATTAACCTTCTACTCAGTGATAGCCTGCAAAGTGCATTGTTCATAGGCCCTCAGCTCTGTGATCACCCCATCCTGAAGTAGGTGGAGTGCTTCACCAGGAAGTGCTACCAAGTTCAATCCCACTACCTTGAGGGCACTGAAAACAGGCCTGTTAGCTTCGTTTTCTGGGGTCAGTGCTCCATCCAACAACACTATCACTCGGGAGTCCTTCAAACGCAGCATCTCGGTAGCTTTTGAAGTACCAATGGCGAGGCTAGTGGACACTGTGTTAGCCTGTGATGAGTAGATCTATAGCTCATGCAAACCTATCTGGATGGCCCCTAATAGTTGTTGTTACTGCTACTCTAACTATTGTAGTACCTTCGCGGTGACATCCTACACTATGCCTCAAATGTCATTCAAATCTCCCTCTGTTAGGGTGATTGGGTCCAGCGATGCCTTACTGGCCTTGGATTTCTTCCATGACACCACTTTTTCTTATTCTGTTGGACATTTGATGTAGTACGACACCGTCTGTGGGTCCACTCCATGCTACTCTTTCTTCTTGTCCTTTCTTCCTCCATTTCAAGTGAGGGAAACCTTGCACCTTTGTCAGATCCATGCTCTATTCCTCCTGTCTGATTTTCCACCTACTGAGTGACATCGAGCTCTGCCTAGACCTTGTTAGCTACCTCCTTCTTCCTCTTCTTAGCTAGCTACACCATCTTGAGCTTGGCCTCCTCCTTTTTTGCACTGTGCAGCAGACTTTCTCAACCCCACCACCAAGTCTAAGGTAGTGTGCCACTTTGCCAACGAGTGATCAAGAATTGCATCAATCATGTTGTCTGTTGCCAAGTAAGGCAAGTCATGCCACTTATACTCAAGTTCCTTTTGTGCCTTGATCGCGATGCACTGAAAGCCCACCTTGAACTCCACATTCTCCTGCAGTTTAGCAAACAATGTAGGCGACAATCACGGTTTGCAATTGATAACCATTCATATGTCCATTTACATCAAGATACAGAAGATATTTCTATCCTTGATGCGCTGAGCATCCTTGGTCGCCCACAATGAATTGTACTTCATTGCTTCTGGCAGGTCTGGCACGATCGAGGGGAAGTGACTATCTTCCAGCAGCTCCTAGGCTACCAACACAATGGACAGCAAGAGCCAGGCATAGTGGAAGGTCTGGTTGGGCTCTTGTGCCTCACGGTAGTTCACAAGGAACTCACCGCAGAGATAGCATGCCCAATTAAACTGGACTCCATCAATGCATTGGGCTGCTAGAGCAACGAATGGTGCCGACACTTCATCTGTGTGACACTTCTGCATAACTTTTCCTACAAAGATCTACATGGCCACCTTGACTGCAAGGTCGCATCTACTCAAAATGGCATAGCCTTGCTACTTCTTTATGAGCTTGAATTTCTCCTTCATGGCCTCTATGAGGGCCTGCTTGCCACCTTTTCTGCCAAACATCAAGGCTAGATTCTCCCCTGTATAGGGCAGCTGCATGGTCCTATCAATCAACCTGTCGTTGATGGGTATCGACTCCTCCAGCCATAGACACCCATCATGTACCAAGAATAACAGTTGCTTGATGACCAATACTGTAATGGGTGTGTGATTGTAGTGTGACACCCATAACAGGTTGAGCATACCTACCTTGTCTACACCCCTAAGCCACTTTTGCAGTTCTAACGTAGTCATCTTAGTCATTGTGTGAAAAACACGGTACATTAGTTGTTCTATTGCCAAGTGAGGGAACTTCTCAGTGTCAGCTAAGTCCCAATATTCTAGTTTCAACAGTGGAACCTGCCCCAAGTGCATTCCTTCAAAGGCAATATCAATGTTTTTCGTTGGGCCTCCACCTGTAATTTATAGGCCATTTTGAATTCAAATCCGACCATTCCCCCCACATTCGGTTCATTAATGCTAGATTGGCGAAAAATTTCCAAGGATATTTCCAGTAAATTTTGTCTTAAATGTTAGTCACCCACTCCATTTGGCTGCATTCTTATTGTCAAATCATGAGCAGTGACTTTAACAGTCACTTTTCGGCTGACCTGTGCGATTTCTCCCCAGGTAGCACATCTCACTATGCATTGTTGCGAACCCTCTGACATCTCCTCGTTCTACACAATCCTCTAATCACGTAGTTCCCCAACTCAAGCAATGTAGTTTATAGTCCCACACTTCCTTTCAACTTCCTAGAGTGCTAATACTATGCTACTTTCATATAGACACCTGGCTAGATCACCGGTGTCTGGCTTCAATCGGTTGCCATTCACCTTTCCTGGGAAGCGATATCCATTCAATTTAACCAACTGAACTGCTGCACCGTCGATAATCTCCTTAATGACATAGGGCCCCAACCAATGCATTTTGAATTTCCATGCAAATTTATCAAACTTGTTGTCATATAAAAAAACCAAATCATTTACCTTAAAGGTGTACAACTTAATTTCAGGCTACTTTTGGACCTGTTGGTGAAATCCAGCCAAAAATCTTTCTTTCTCAAGCTCAGCAAGCTGTGCGAGCCTCTCTTCTAGGGCTCCGCAATCTATCATAACTGTGAGTGTCGCTATGTGAAAACTAGGCATAATGTATTACATGGGCATCACTTCTTCAACATCATATACAAGCCTAAAGGGTGTCTATCTAGTCAACTTTTTAGATGTCATCTGTTAGGCCCATAGTAAGACGGGTATGCACAGGTCCCAATCACTTCACTGAGTGTTGCAAACCTTGGTCAACATGTTCTCCAATACCTTATTGAATGCTTCCACCATCTCATTAGCCTGTCGGTGATAAGGCTTGTTTTTCTGGTGATAAACCTGAAATTCCTTTGTCAGCGCACTAATATTTTCATTCAGAGAGTGCGTACCATGATCACTCATCAAAATCTTTGGACACCCAAATCGTGTCAGTACATATTCCAATAGAAGCTTCAAGGTGATCGTTCCTGTACATTCCTTCACGGGTTGTGCCTCCATCCATTGAGTTAAATACTCAATGGTGGTGATAATGTACCGCGCTCCCATCTTCTTCCCTTAGGGCTGAATGGGTCCCACAAAATCTATCACCCATTCTTTGAAAGGTTGTAATGTCATTTGTGGGTTCAAAGGCATCTCATCTCTCCATGATGGCCTGCCAGTCCTTTGAAACACATCACACACCTTGTAGTAAGCTTTTGAATCTTGATGGAGGGTTGGCCACCACAACCTTGTGTGTAGAATCTTCTGTGCAATCACCCTTCCTGCGTAATGCCCTCTCACGGTGCCCCCATGAGCGTTTGCAAGGAAACTACTCCTTTCAAACTCTGGTACATATCGTCGTAATACTTCATGAGACCCTATTTTGTACAGATGTCTGGCAATGACAGAAAAGTCTATCATGCGCACCACTAACTCCTTCCTTTGTTGGGTGGTGTAGCCTTCCAGTGCAATTCCTATCATCATGAAGTATATGATGTCTTCAAAGTGACCATCTACGATGCGCACTACAAAGAGTTGGACGTCAGGTAATCCCTCATCCAAATTAGTGGGCTCTTCCCCTATTTCTATTCATGACAGATGGTTTGCTCCCGCATTTAGTCGTCCAGGCTTCACAATAACTTCAAAATTGTACTCTTGGAATAATAAAAACCACCTATAGATTCTCTCCCCCAACATAGGCTTATTGACTAGGTATTTCAATGCAGAATGGTCTGTATATATCTTAAAATTTCCACCCAGTAAATAGTGTCTAAACTTCTGGAGCATGTATACCATGGCTAATCCTTCGCGCTTGATGGTAGAATAGTTATTCTCAGCCTCGGATAACCTTATGCTTACGAACTCTATAGGATGGTCCAATTCTCGTCCGCTGACCTGTGTCAGTAATGCTCCCAGTGCTATACATGATGCATCTACATGTACATGAAAGTCCTTCTTCCAATCGAGGAAGACTAAAATCGGCGCGATGACCATTTTTCCTTTCAATACATATAATCTTTTCTAACAGTCCTCGTTCCAACAAAACATGACATCATTTTCAACAACTTATCCATAGGTGCAGTGATCTAGGCATAGCCCTTGATAAACTTCCTATAGTACCTAGTATGTCCCAAGGTTGCGTGCAACTATTTCACACTCCTTGGCCCCTCCAAGTTAAGTATCACTGCAATCTTCGTGGGATCTACCATCAATCCCTGTCTACAAACCCATGACCCAGCAGAGTCCCAAAAGGAACACAAAACAGAAATTTCTTTAGGTTGAGCGTAATCTAGTACCTTCAACAAGTATCTAGCATTAAGCACAAACTAGCCACATGGCGTTTTACCAACCCAAACACAGTCCAATCATCAAGTACACCTCCAAAAAATTATCAATGAAGTCTTTGAATGTAGCAATGACTACGCTTGAAAAAATCATAGGCACATTCTTTAATCCGAAGGGCATTACAATGTACTGAAAACATCCTCATTCAATCGCGAAGGTTTTCTTGCTTCTATCTCCAAGCATGATTTTGATCTGATGATACCCAGAAAACCCATCAGTGAAGGAGTACACTTCCTAGCCACCCACATTATCCAATACCTCATCAGTTAATGAAGTCAGGAAAGGATCATGCACGCAAGCATCATTCAACTTCTTGAGATCTACGCATCCCCTTATTTCATCCTTCTACTTCTTTTCTTGTACCACCATTGGGTTTACCTAATTAGAGTCTTCTACAAGCTCAATGATGCATGCCACGAGCATCTTATCTAACTTTAAGTGGACCTTCTCCTTATACATGGGATTGAGACGGTAAGGTATTTTCTTAACCAACTTTGTGTTGGGTTTTAATGTGATATTCATAACACCCGAGTCCCCTATTATCCCTTTTAATTTCGTAAACTTGGTAGGGAAGAAATCCTAGTATTCATAGAGCAATTTGGCGACCTTATCTACCGTCATGTCTGTTGGGTTCTAAAAGGTGTCTTTAAACTCCTAATTGCCTCACATTAATTATCAACCTGGGTGAGTCTTTTTGTTTCAAGAGTGTAAATAATATGTGCAAGAAATAAATCTAGAGAGCAATTATTTAAGATAATCTATTAAATTCAATACAAGAGTAAACAAATGCAATCATAAATCTCAAGCTGTAACTTTTAAAGGAAATAATACATTTAAGCATCAGGCCTTAATCTCAAGCAAAACCATAATGCAATCTTAAGCAAGCAATTCAAATGGGAATAACATCAATTGAGAGCACTGTAGCAATAATTGAGCTCCTTCAGCTGGATCTACATTGATCACACCCTGTTCTACTTTAAGCAATGCGAATGGAAATAACATCAACCGAGAATTTAGTAGCATTAACCAATCTCTTTCAGCTGATTCTTTACTAATCACACTCTTATCATAATCAATGAGATTCAATGTCTTAACTAATAATTAATTCAATTTGTAATGAGCATAAATGAAATCAAATGACAAATTTACGAAGTACATGAGATCAGAATAAAGGAAATTTAACTAATTACAAGGTAAAATCACTGGAAATAAGAAGATATCAAATAGAATAAACTCGTAGGAAATGAAAAGATATAAAATAGAATAACCTTAGAAGAAATGGAAAAGTGTCAAACAGGGAATACCAGTAAGATCCGCCAGAGACCGGGCCCTAGCCACCAGTGAATACTGCCAAGCTACTTCAGAGTATTTGAATGACCAACAACACAAATTATATATTAATCATTAAATTCACTCATCATTACAATACGATCTTTCCTTCAGAATATCATTCTGCATATTGAAATTACAATTGAGGTCCCAAGAGAAAAGCTAAATCTCTCCATTAGCCCCTCTCCTCCTATCCTATCCTATCCTATCTATCTCTAATAATCCCCTTCTTCGATCTAAGTTTTCATTTAAATATACATAAATCATGGAGAAGTTACAACAGGGATGATTAAAAAATGATTCCCATAATAAAATTGGATCGTTCACAACAAATTGATCAACAAAATCATATCTGAAATATCTTTCCATCAACATTCAACAAGAACAGGTCGAATTTGGTATTGCAAATGAGATAATTTGGAAACCGGCCGCAACAACGAATCTAAGAGAATCGTCTTCAGAGAACCTTCCATTTCTCTTAATACGAACCAAATTTGGGAAGATTTCTCATCATAAAACTAATTCAGTCTGTTCTAAATAAAACCCATGTTTCAGATTTTTTAGATTCTTCTCCATTCGCCCAAAACGTCCAATGCAAAACTATCACTTCTTATTCCAGCAAATTACTGAGTTGGAATATTTAATGATGAGCTAGTAATCAAATCTGTAATTTGGAAAATATCTTGGAGGCTAAAATGGTGAGTGATGTTACAAAAAAATTATTAATAAACCATCACTGGTAAAATCATGCATAATAATCATCAATTTATTAAAAATAAAGGAGAAGAAATATTTTTTATCCATAAGAGCATAAATAATTATAAAATGGAATTATATGATAAATCATGATAAATGATGTGATAAAGAAGGGTAGAAATGGATGAAATAGGTGTTAAAAAGTGTTAATAATTATGACATATTAGCAGACCAACATACACCAAAACTAAATATATTTCATGTCCTCATGCAACCCAAAGCCTCTGTATTAACCAAGCAATAATACAAAAATTGCTCATTCCAATTCATGAAATGGATGGAACAAATGACTTCTTCCTCAATAATGAATACTCAATTTTAGCAATTTTGATGAAGGTGTAACAATTTTATGTTGATGTTCAACTATATGTATATGAAGTTGCAACAACATATGATATAAGTAACAACAAACTTAATTAACCATTTTCTCAAAAACTACAAACCATATTTTGCTAAAATTTTGCAAGTAGATTTCTACTATATTAATACTTCTCTAATCCAAAAATCAGATTGTTTTCATGCAGGGATCATGATATATAAACAAAATGGCTGTAGGTGGCAGTGCATGATATCTGAAATTTGACAAACTAATTTAACTTGAAATATTCTGGATTTGTGTATTTTAATGATACCTCTTTGTTTTCCATAAATTACAAGAATTCACTTCATAGTTTTAAAGATATAAGAAAATCAATTTCTGCACTGTATAAAAATGAAATTGTATGCCTTAAATGAGAAATAAAGTAGAAAACATTCATCATGTGTAGCAATTCCTCTCCCAAATTGGAGAGTTAACATGCCCTCATGCAATTCTAAAAAACAAATTATGGTGGTTGCTACAATCTGTTGAAATCTATGCTTGGTGTAAAACAACATGGAATAACGGAGGTGTTGAGAATGAATAAGAATATCAATGGATGATAAAGAATATTAATGGCATGGTCATAATAAATAAATGAAAGGAACACTCCCCTAATCTGAAAGATTTTGTCTCTGAAAAATGGGAAGTGGTAAAGATGTGGAATGAATGATGATAAATTATGCTCAATGGATTTTGCATGAAGTTCTCGTAAATTTGTAGTAAATTAGAAAAGTATTCTATTTTACCTCAAGTTTTACCTCTGAAAAAAACATGGAATGACATGCATGAACTGACATTTGTTGAAGTTGATGTAGGCTGAGTTAATGTTGAAAGTGATGCAAAAGGTGGAATCCAGGCAAGCACATCATGTCTGAACAATTGTTCGCATTCGCGTGTTTCTTGAGCCTCTTCTATTAGTTGCAATAGTGTGGCCTTGCTATGAATAGAGTTTCGCCCCATACTTGTTGTTCTCCTGTAAACAAACCACTATTTTGCATGCAATTTTCTTGAATCCACAGTTTTAGTTGTGAACAACAACATATAAGCCATATGCAAAAATACCAATCAGGAAAAACTTTTGTATAAATGCAATACTAATATTTTGTCAAATCAACAAGTTATGGAAAAGTGCAGTAATTATATCGCATGTTATACCATAATGCATACCTTCCCCTTCCAATTGGAAAAGGGCATTCATGACCATAAAGCATAGGAAATGTGTTGTTCTAATGGAAAGTCAAGGGAATGAATAGTACGATAGTAAATGAAGTAGAGTACACATATCAATGATAGGATGGCAAGAGGTATGGTTATAATGAGAGCAGAGTGTGTAAATATAGTTATGAATAAGAGATAGGATGCTTTGGATTGATGATAAGTTATGCAAAAAAGAAAAAGGACAGCAATATGCCAAAAAGATGCTTTGCTGATGGTATTCTAGATGAAAATGATGTGATTGATCGGAAAACAATTTCTCATGTATAAAGGTTCAAAACAGGGAAAAACTAAGGAAATAACCTCTCCAATAAAACGAAGAGAATAAGAAAAGGGTATTATAGTAATAATTGATGGTAAGATATAACTTCAATACCATAAGTAGAGCCTCTGCTACCAGCAGGCATCCATAGCCTCGACAGGGTTGCTTTTTAACCTGTATAAGCTAGGATCCTCAATTTATAAATGGAGAGTTCCAGTGTTGTTCTATAGAAGAGATAAGTGTGCTGGTGTGGTAACCAGATAACCACACTACCATTCATTGGGATGTAGCAAAAGTGATCAGGCCAACTTGTGATGAGACCTCCTGTTCCAAGGCTATTTTAGCTATCCAATGGATCATAACCCTGGTTTGGTGGCTGTTATCACTCAGGTTGTTCCCTTTGACTCGTAAGGGAATACGGCCGAGGTAACCGCAAACCAATCTTTGGACTGCCGGTCCTAGCCTACCAGCAGTCAGAGAGGGCTCTCTCTTTAGGATTTAATTTTGTTTAAGGGATGATTTTAGGCTAGATATGATGCACATGGGTTTTGATTTGGTTTAGTGGGATGGTTGATCTTAATCAAACAGAGTTGACATGCAAAGTGTAAGAAGTTCAAACCATTGGGCATGGAGTCATGACTATGAACTGAAGGGTGTGTTTTCTTTGGTAGAAGAAGGGAATATGGAGTAGGATAGCTACACATGGCACAATGATTTATGCTAGAACAAGGATGGAATGGAGGTTAGGGAATGAGAGGCAATTAAGGATCTCTCATCCAGCCAAAGAGGGAAAGTGGATGAAAGCTGTATGGGGCAATGAAAAGTTCCCAGACAGCATTCATATAATGAAGGGAATAGCTTAAATATGCAAAATTAAGAATGCATATTCATCACTAATTTCAGAGGAAAACATGGAAAAGCTACACGAATTGAGCACAGAGGGCATGAAAACCAATTTTGGGCTATTCTTTCGTCCTGCAACTTAGATTATGATATATATTTGGTACAACTATGTATAAACTGATAAACGAAAGGAGGAAAAACTTATTGAACCATGAGCAAGCACGAGAATTCCATACCAATTTCTTTAGCCATTAAAAGCACAACCAGCCAGTTCAGATGCAAGCATTCCAACAATCTTTGATTACAGAAGTTCTTAATATTTACAGTGTAGCTCTCAAAATGAGAGATCAACCAAACAACCCACCAACCCTTATTACATTGTTCAAGGCTGTATTTATAGGCAAAATATCTACAAAAAAGATTTGCTAGAAGATCTTTAGGAAATAAATGCAGTTAACCTAACTTGTCTTATAAGTAATGAAAATATCTATCTAATGTTGCGCTAGGGGCAGCTGTTTCAAAAAATGAGGTTATCTGTGTTTTTCTGTTATGCGCTAGCCATTCATCATAACTGCGCATTGGTCTCTCTTCCACTACTCTTGAGTGGCTTTACTGTGCATTAACTGTGGTCTGAGAGCCTTAAATGGCTTCACCGCTTTCTTATGGTCGATCTGATACTCTTTGCCTCTTCACTGATACTCTTTAATTGAATCTGAGCTTTTTATTTTCTCTGATATGCTAAAAACTGTTAAACTGCCCCTTTTATGCCCTTTCGAGGCAAAATAACTGCTGAAATTAAGATTCCCCATTTTGGCCTATTTCCTGTAGCGAGGCGCGATTAGCGCTAAGCGCTAATCGCGCATCAAAAATTGCCTCAGAACTTGATTCCAGGCCTCCGAAGCATCGATTTCGCACTTGCGTGCTTTCCTTTCGGCGGATGATGTTAGTGGTAGGGTGGGTGACGTCAGCGGTATGGCAGGTGACATGGCAGCATGATGTCAGTAGTGGGACCCAGTTCAGATGATGATGTCAACAGGGTGACATGGCAGGGTGACATGATAGGGTGACGCAGCAGGGTGATGTAGCAGGGTACAACACAGTGGCAGGTGAGGTGGCGGCATCATCATGCAGTGACGTAAGCAACAAGGGAGGGCGATAAGTGGTTTGCGTCGAACCGCTTTTGGTAAGGGAGTGGTATGTGTCAGGGGCGGCCCAATGCAATAGGCGGCTGACAGCTGTCCCGGTGTACGACGATGAAACCGTCGACCATCGGGTACTATCTTGCCGCTATGAAGGGGTGCTCGATATCGACGAAGGTCGTCGAATCTATGGGGAGTGATCCGACGGTGGATGGGAGGGTGAGATGAACGGGGTTTAGCAGAACAACGTGCCTGATAAACATGAATTTTTCATGGCCTCAGGTGGGTTTTGGAATTTAGATTTAGAGGTTAATGTGTTTTGGCGCAAAAATATGGTTATTTATTAATCGGACATTAATAAAATCCAAATGCAATGTGTGCAGAGGGTGTGGTATGGTTTGGTGTGCAGGGGAGGGGTTTAGCACGGTTATTCATTTAACCAGAGATTAAACAAATCCCAAGGGAAATGAACGTGGAAGGGCCAATAATAAGGCCCCAAATAGACCTAGTATTTTCTGGACTTTTATTTATTTGGCTATAGTTGCCATGGGGTGGGATATTTAATTTTTTTGGGGTTTTTATATAGTTTTTTGTAGAATAGGGGGAGGGGAAATGATTTAGGGAGCTAAATAATAGGGTTAGATGTTAGTATGAGGTTTTGGAATACAAAGGAGGGGATGCATGCCAAGCTTAGAATGGAAACTTAAGCATAAGGAAATAAATGGAGAGTGTAAAGATAAATTTTACACAAGAAATGTGGCTTCTTTTCACTAAGCCAACTCAGATGTCAACTTGGTTTTTAACCAGGATGGAGTGAAAACTGGACTGGTTGGGAAGATCCTAAAGTCCTCAAGGGGATGTTAGTGAGTGATTTGGGGAATAAGAAGAAGGGGGAGTTAGAGATGCCTTGCCTGATCTGATCAACATGAGAAAGTGCCACAAAACTGTGATCTGAATGAATATAACACTTGAAAATATGAAATGGATCACATAGCTTGATTTTTGCAACCACGAAACTACTTACCCAGCCTACTTTACCTGGCATTTTTTCTTCTTTTGGTTTGGGTGCACTTGAACTAACAAACCCAACTTTTCAACTTTTTTCTTTTATTTACTGTCCTCCTATCTACATCTATACTTATTCCATCCAGGGGCTCAGATTAAGCTGTTAAGCACCCTTGCTTCTCTACCTATCTAAGAATCTGCCAAGTTTAAGCTGTTTGGACAGATAATGATTATCTATATTCTACAACAGGAAATTGAAACCTAGGGAGACCAAGATTAAGCTATTTGGAAATCCCTTTAATTGGAAATTCTTCAAAAATGGAATAACTTATCAAAATTGGAATGCAGTAGAGACACTTAGACTAGCAAACTCTCATGGACACTTCTTTGGCCTCTGCAGCAAATATGGAACATTGCAACCTGCAGAGCATGAATATTTGGCATGTAAACATGTTAATCATGAAAGATGAATACCTGCTATGAGTAGGAGGCTAACAATGGCCATAATGGGAATGTCACTTCGTTATAGTCTTATGAACATGGTAGGCTGGCTTGTAATGAGACCCCCTATCCTCCATCTGTAAACAAAATTTTGTTATTGTTACACATTTTTATGATAAAAAAAGAGGGAGGCCCAGTACTCCTTAAGAGCAGGGATGGTGGAAGAAGTTGAACATGTCAATAGAAAAAGAATACCCATAGTCTCATTTATTACAGACAGAGAAAATTATAACCAGGAGGGGTGGAACTAGCATGGTATTAAGATGATCAATCAGTATCATGTACAATAGAAAACAATGCAGTAAAGTAATATATAAATAATTGTTTCCCTTTTGAAAAGAATCTATCATCAAAGAGTTGTCCTGTTAAAGATCATAACATGAATTCTATTAACTCGCTTCAATAGAATCCATAATTCTTTTCCTCATAAAAGTAGTGTACTTCATGCCATGAAAAAGAATCAGTAAAATGGGGCTGAGATGGGCTGGGAATAATCCCACAAGTGGAAGGAGGTGCTAGTCACAACACTCAAAACCTCACAAGAACCAAAAATGTTGTTCCAAAGAGGGAACAACAAAAACACTCTAAAAATGTTGTTCCCTAGAGGGAACAGCAAAAACTCAAAAATGCTCAAAAAAATGCTCTTCCTTAGAGGAAACAACAAAAATTTAAAATTGTTGTTCCCTAGAGGAAATAGCAAAAACTCAAAAGAACACTCAAAAAAGTGTTGTTCTTGAGAGGGAACAACAACAACTCTAAAAGTGTTGTTCCCTAGAGGGAACAACAAAAACACTCTAAAAAAGTGATGTTCCCTTGAGGGAACAACAAAGCTCGAAAAGTGTTGTTCCCTGGAGGGAACATAAAAAACACTCCAAAAAAGTGTTGTTCCCTTAAGCGAATAGTAAAACTCTAAAAGTGTTGTTCCCTCCAAGGAACAACAAAAACATTCCAAAAAATGTGTTGTTCCCTTGAGGGAACAACAAAACTCTAAAAGTGATGTTCCTTGGAGGGAACAACAAAAACACTCCAAAAAAGCGTTGTTCCCTCGAGGGAACAACAAAACTCTAAAAGTGTTGTTCCCTGGAGGGAACAACAAAAACACTCCAAAAAAAGTGTTGTTCCCTTGAGGGAACAACAAAACTATAAAATTGTTGTTCTCTGGAGAGAATAGTAAAAACACTCCAAAAGAAGTGTTGTTCCCTTGAGGGAATAGAAAAACTAAAAAAGTGTTGTTCCCTTTAGGGAACAACAAAACTCTAAAAGTGTTGTTCCCTAGAGGGAACAAAAAAAAACACTCCAAAAAAAGTGTTGTTCCCTCAAGGGAACAACAAAACTCTAGAAGTGTTGTTCCCTAGAGGAAACAATAAAAACACTCCAAAAAAAGTGATGTTCCCTTCAGGGAACAACAAAACTCTAAAAGTGTTGTTCTTGGGAGGGAACAACAAAAACACTCGAAAAAAAGTGGTGTTCTCTCTATTCCCTGGAGGGAATAGAAACAAAAATCCAAAGAATGTGATGTTCCTTTGAGGGAACAATAAAACTCTAAAAGTGATGTTCCCTGGAGGGAACAACAAAAAAACTCCAAAAAAAGTGATGTTCCCTTGAGGGAACAACAAAACTCTAAAAGTGTTGTTCCCTGGATGGAACAAAAAAAAACACTCCAAAAAAAGTGTTGTTCCATTGAGGGAACAACAAAGCTCTAAAAGTGATGTTCCCTTGAGGGAACAACAAAAACACTCCAAAAAAGCGTTGTTCCCTCGAGGGAACAACAAAACTCTAAAAGTGTTGTTCTTTGGAGGGAACAACAAAAACACTCCAAAAAAGTGTTGTTCCCTTGAGGGAACAACAAAAATATAAAACTGTTGTTCCCTGGAGAGAATAGTTAAAACACTCCAAAAGAAGTGTTGTTCCCTTGAGGGAATAGAAAAACTCAAAAAGTTTTGTTTCCTCGAGGGAACAACAAAACTCTAAAAGTGTTGTTCCCTGGAGGGAACAACAAAAACACACCAAAAAAAAGTGTTGTTCCCTTGAGGGAACAACAAAACTCTAAAAGTGTTGTTCCCTAGAGGGAACAATAAAAACACTCCAAAAAAAGTGATGTTCCCTTAAGGGAACAACAAACTCTAAAAGTGTTGTTCCCAAGAGGGAACAACAAAAACACTCGAAAAAAAGTGTTTTTCTCTCTGTTCCTTGGAGGGAATAGAAAAAAAAAACCTCCAAAGAAAGTGATGTTCCTTTGAGGGAACAACAAAACTCTAAAAGTGTCGTTCCCTTGAGGGAACAACAAACTCTAAAAGTGATGTTCCCTGGAGGGAACAACAAAAAAACTCCAAAAAAAGTGATGTTCCCTTGAGGGAACAGTAAAACTCTAAAATTGTTGTTCCCTGGACAAAACAACAAAAACACTCCAAGAAAAGTGTTGTTCCCTTGAGGGAACAACAAAACTCTAAAAGTGTTGTTCCCTGGAGGGAACAACAAAAATACTCAAAAAAAGTGATGTTCCCTTGACGGAACAACAAACTCTAAAAGTTTTGTTCCCTAGAGGGAACAACAAAAACACTCCAAAAAAAGTATTGTTCCCAAAACTCTAAAAGTGTTGTTCCCTCGAGGGAACAACAAAAACACTCCAAAAAAAGTGTTGTTCCCTTGAGGGAACAACAAAACTCTAAAAGTGATGTTCCCTGAAGGGAACAACAATAACAATCCAAAAAAAGTGGTGTTCCTTTAAGGGAACAACAAAACTCTAAAAGTGTTGTTCCCTGGAGGGAACAACAAAAACACTCCAAAAAAAGTGTTGTTCCCTTGAGGGAGCAACAAAATTCTAAAAGTGTTGTTCCCTAGAGGGAACAACAAAAACACTCCAAAAAAGTCATATTCCCTTGAGGGAACAACAAAAACACTCAAAAAAAGTTGTTGTTCCTTTGCAGGAACAACAAAACTCTATAAGTGTTGTTCCCTTGAGGGAACAAAAAAAACACTCCAAAAAAAGTGTTGTTCCCTTGAGGGAACAACAAAAATAGAGAGAGAAAAAACTACAGACAAGAATCATCCTTACTGCTCTAAACAACAGAAAGGAAATCGTAAAAATAAAGAAAAGCAATAGAGAAAAACAGGAAAAAGCAATCGTAATTACAGAAAAACAGAAAAAAACAATCATATTTACAGAAAAACAGAGAGAGAAATCATATTTACAGCAGTAAACAAGCAGAGAAAAACACATAAAATAATAAAAAAGAAATAACTTTTTATAGAAATGAAGCTGCCGAAGGATTGCCTTCTGCAACTGAAACTTGCATGGTGGGGTCCGCATTGTTCAATCCCAATGGAGTGGAAACTACAATTTGAAGGAAGCAACACCTGAAACACAAAAACATCAAATAAATAGAAAAAGAAACAACACTTATTTAAAAAATAGTATATAAATAAATAGATTAAGTTACAATAGCTACGATGTTATTTCCTAAGGGAATATCAATATGTCAATGGAAAAAAACGATCTCTTGGAAAAATGTTTTGGCAGCAATGACATGAATCTTCAAATGGAAATCAATTCTTTATTTCTTGTGTTATGAATATGTTAGGTAATGAATTGGATGAAATGCCCTTGTTTCATTGAAATTTCTTTCAAGAATCGCTCGTCCATAAGTTGAGCTTCTTTATTCTCCTAAGACCTGAAAAAAAACGAGTGTCTACCTGCAATAAAACATTAAATCATGGAGAAAGAGAGGTGATTGGGCTCCCCTAATCGAGGAATTATGTAAAAAACTAACAAGTACTTACTTTGTAAAACAAATCCATGGAAAAAATAACAAAGTAAAATTTATTTGTCACCCGCGGGAGAGTAGTGGCCAATCATGCTAACCTGCAATGTTTTAATCATAACTTCTTTGTTTTTCATCTAATTTGAGTGATTCCAAAGCAAAATGAGAGCTACTTAAAATATATATCACTAATAGAAATAGATTTTAAAAATTGAATGATATGATATGTCAATTTTACTTAGAACAACTTGTATAACAGTAATTTTCAATTTCCCCACTTAGAACAACAGTGGATATTTCAAGAATATATTTTTTGTTTGATGACAGATTCGAATGATTAAAATTGGAAATGAAATTAGATTCATTTATTTATCTCAAATAGAAACGTTCTTTGAAAACAAAAAGAATTGATGGGTCAAATACTCTCGTGAATAGCCAGAAAAACAGAGTTTTAATAGTGTTGATTTACGATAGACAATTAGTATTTTGATCATAACTTTCTCATACGATATTGAAAATGAGTGATTCAAATTTCTTTGTAAACTAGATTCATAGAGGAATATACCATAGAAACATGTTTTCCAAAAATAGTCATTTAGGCCTTCAAAAACTGATTTTCCAAACTTTGTTCCTAAGCCACCTACTAGACACCCTGCCAATGTTTTGGTTATAACCTTTTCATTTCAAATCAAAATTGAGTAATTCTGTTATGAAACCAGCTCAAGAAAAGATAGAAAATATAGATCAATGCATTAGAATTTAGCCTCTTTGAGGGGGCAACCTCCTTTACATTACATAAATGAACAATTCTTCGATGATTCAAATGACAAAACATCATTTCTATATATAGGAGTCTAAGGAGTCACAATATAACCCAGCCAACCTAACAATAATAATATAAACCCACAAAAATAACAATAGAGGGATTCTATGGGGCACAGTAATAAAAATATGGGGGCAATAGGGGCACAACAATATTAATAAGGGGTACAACTACAATAGTAATGGGGTAATCACTAGTATTATAGGGACCCAACATGCCCCTCTCCTT
>APFE031057986.1:251083-266902 GCA_000404065.3 Pinus taeda | reverse complement strand
CCATCCAGTATGCATCACACCCTTTACACTAGGAAGGTGATATGCATCGCACCCTCTGCACTGGGCATTCAGTATGGTCCAGTTTTGACCATTTCTGAGCATTTTTTTGTGGAGAACTTCTGGGAGATGATGTAATTAACTGACCTTGTTCCTTTAGGTAGTGAAGCAACACTTTTAGGGATTTAGGAGCCCTCAGTTTATGGAAATTTATGATTGGGGTGCAGTGCCCAAAAATGTCTATCATAGGTACGCCCTACCTAGGATAGATGATATGTTGGATAAGTTTCAACAAGCCAAATACTTCACCAATTTGGAATTAAAGTAAGGATATCACCAGGTTTGGGTAAGAGAAAAAGATATCTGGGAGATTTCTTTCAAAACCAAGAAAGTTTTGTATGAGTGGTTATTCATGTTGTTTGGCCTATGAAATGCACTAGCTACATTTATGAGATTAATTAGAGATATATTGCACCTTTTATAAATTCATTTCTCTACATCCTAAAGATGAACCATAGTTGTGAGTTTGAAATGTCGATCATCTAACTATCACAAATGCAATGGATCTGAAAATATATTTGAAACAAGATAACAATCACAGAAACATGAAATCTAAAATAATTTATTATTGTTTATTTGGATGATATAATGGAATGCAATGCTACCTGGGAGGAGAAAATCTCACATTCGACGTAGATATTAGAGACATTAAAGAAGCACTAGTTGTTCTCAAGAAGTGTGAGTTTCCACAACAATACTTGGCGTATATGGGGTATCTAATAGATGGAGGAAAGTTGAAGATAGATCTTTTCCACATGGACACCATCATGAAGTGGTTAGTGCCTACTTATAATGTTTCTGTGGTTGATAGTTTCATTGGGAAAACATAGTACCTAAGGAAATTCATAGCCTCGTTTTAACAAGAATTAATGCCTTTCCACATCATAAGAACAAGTGGTACGAGTTTCCAGTTGGGAAAGGGTTACTAGAGTATCATTGAGGAGTTAGATGGGAGGATTAGTCAAGCACTAGTTATGGCAGTACCAAACTTGTAACAACCCATTGAGTGGAGATAGATGTTACTGGGTATGTTATGGGAGTGGTCTTGATGTAGGGAGGAAGGCTTGTATGCTATAATTATGAAGTATTTCACAGGGAAGTTCTCAACTAGCCTACCTACAACAAGGAGATCTATGCCCTAGTGCAAGCTATGAAAAAGTGGGAACACTATCTGATGGGAAAGGAGACAATGATCCACACATATCACTATTCATTATAGTACCTGCAGGCCTATAGTAAGCTACAACAGACTAGGAATTACAAGTAGATGAGGGTTTTTACACCAATTTAATTTAGTGATAAATTAAAATAAGGGAAGCATAAAAATGTTAGTCGACATGTTTTCAAGGCCACCCACATCAAATGTCACATCTTTGGGAACTTTGATGCACATGGATCCATTCACCCATGATGCATACCAAGATCCATATTTATAGGTTGGGGACTTCAAAGAGTTGTTTGAGGAGTTGTAGTGCCAAAGTCATGTGCATGATGGTGATATCATAGTTTACTACCATATTCAAGATGACTTATTCTACAAGATAGATAAATTATGTATTCCTAAAGGTAAGCGTCTTCAACTAATTACAAATGGTGACACCTCAAAGTTTGCAGGGCACTTTGGTTTAGGGAAGACAATGGACAAATTGCAAAGGTATGTGTGCTGGCCCAAGATGCAAAAACAAGTAGCTAGTATCATAAGAGGATGTATGCTTTGTTGTACCAACAAGACCGATAACAAGAAACAAGGTCTATATTATCCCTTTCATGTAACCAATACTCCTTTAAAAAGTGTTTCCCTAGATTTTGTGGGAGGTTTACCAACAACTAGGAACTGACATGACTACCTATTCATCTTAATTGATGTGTTTAATAAGATGTGTTTTCTAATGCCTTATAAAAATACCATAAGTGGGAAAGGAGAAACATATATGTTCTTTGGATAAGTTTGGATAATTTGGGATACCAAGAAGCATAATTTTAGAAAGGGACACAATATTTCTCAGTGTTTTTTGAACTACATTGTGGGAGAAGATGGACATAAATTTGAAGAGGTCTATTAGATTTTATCTAGGAACAAATGGGAATATAGAAGTAGTCAATAGGAATTTGGTGTAGATTTTGATGGGTTACAATCAGAAGCATTTGAAGGCTTGGGATGAAAATCCAGTATATATACAACAATCTTATTACAAAGTAGTCAAAATTTCTACTGGAAAGTCCCCATTTGAAACTTGTTTTGGACATTTCCCATATTCATGTTTGAATATTGCATAAGGATAAAAAGGAGGAGTGTGGGAGGATATTACAGAGGATTCCTTAAGATAATAATATTTTTTTGAGAAGATTGGTAAAATCCATATTCATGTACAAGAGACACTATAGGAGTCACAAGAAAAACATAAGGCCATGCATGATTAACATAGAACAAAGCATTCATTTAAGGTGGGAGACAAACTATGGTTACAGTTGAACAAGGATAGGCTACAGGGTCCTCATAAGAAAATTAAGGCTCTATGAATGGTCCCTTTGAAACACTAGAAAATGTGGGATATAATGCCTATAGACTCTGTGGTAATTGTAGAGAATGTGAAATTCTATAAACCTTCTATGCTAGATTAATAAGAGGAACAAGTCTTCCCCTTTGTAGAGGATTCAACAGAAGATGCTCAGGAAAAATTGACAAAGTATATAGTTTTGTGGATTGGGTTGAAAGGATAGATTCTAGGCAAGGCTAAATGATATACCCAAGAGAATGTGGAGGAAAAATTTCGTCACCTCACTCAATATAATATATAGTGATCAAAATACTCCCAACATGAGGAGATGTGATCTGAATTTGATCATTATATTTTTTTCATACATATTGAAGTTTCGTGCTGGGAAAAGTAGATGAATCAGTTCATAGTACCATTTTTACCATTGGGACCAAGTTTGGCAAATTGGGGTCTGAAATCTTCTAGGGTAGCTTGAGGAATCAAATGAAATTTCCGAAGGGTAAAATATTTACACTTAATTACACACCTTTCAATGTTACTATGCACACAGATATATTTTCAACAACATAAGAATAACCTCAATCAATTCAGTATGTAAAAGTTATGCCACTCAAAAATTGACCTTTTTTGACGACCGTAATTCAAGAGGATCCTATGCCAACACCCACTATTCATGGAAAATGGGATAGCCACATGATCATGATCAAGAATAATCTAGAAGACTCAATATTGTAACTCTAGTTAAGAGTTGAAGGAGTCAAAGTTAGCCACTAGTATGCTATCAAGATGTTTTATAACCAGACCACTAGGAGGAAAAGGGGTTACATTCTATTCGAGAGAATTTCGTTCCATACATGAAAAGAGTAGCCATGAAAGGATAGGGATAGATTAAATAGAGAAGACGTGTGTTCCAGAACATTCCATGGGCCACATGCCTCACTTCTTTATGTTTGCATCCATTTTTCCATTTAGATAAAGAGAGTAGAGCAACCCTACTTTCTAGCTAGAGTTTCTCCCAAAAGGATTTCCTAAGTTATATCTTGTGTAAATTTTTGGTTTGTGATTTTTATTTCATTTTTCTTTATTATTTACATAATTATAATTTTCATGCATACACAATAGAAAATAATTAATAGATCCATAAATCTAAGGAGAAATAAACCCTCATAGTGTATATTTCAGGTTTTGTAATATATACTAGTAGATATTTTCGGATGAAATTTCTAGTGGAATATCCATGGAAATTTTACATATCAAAAAAAGCATCAATATGGACTAAAAATAATATAATGATGCAATCCAAATAATACCTCCCCCTTTGGAGGCTTTTGTTTCCCAAAATATTTTATTGAATGAGGTGAGGAAATTGTCCTTTTACTTTGTCCCTGGTGTGCCATTTAGTTGAATTGGAAGTTTTCTTTCCAACCCCATATTCCAAAGGTCATGATGCCCTGTCTTATAGTTATGGACCTATTATGAAATACTATATCCTCTTTAAAATTTACCTAAGCATCTCGTGTTAAATCCTCTATAGAACGTAGGACCTATTCCTTTTTGTATTCCAACATGGAAGGCTCATAAAGTTCAATATTTTCTACGTTAACCAATATATAGAAGTGCATGTATGGGTGTAGACTAATTCCATAGGTGTTATCTTTTGTAATTTCCAATATCTCGCAGGGACCATATCACAAGGTCTTGATGTTCTTATCAAGACCCTATATCCTTTCCTTATTTAACTATAACAATACTCAATCTCCCACTATAAATGACTTCTTGTTTGGAATCACGATTTCCATTACACTAAAACCCGCAGGTGTTGGTAAATGGACACATCACTAGATTTAATGGATCAACAAGAGGCGGTTAAGCACATTTCAGGAAACACACAAGGAGCATTGGTTTATCCAATGTCCAACAAACTCCCACCCAACGTGAGCCAGATGTGATTCAAAGTTGAGACCTTTGGCTCTGATACCACTTATTTGATTTTCAATTCCTTTTGTCTTCTGCACTTTTCTAGTAGTGTTCCTTTGCAGTTGTTCACTTAATGTTGGAGTGTTGCTAAAATTTTTATTCTCAGATTGATGTGAACTATTGTTGTCTCCTTTGACATATTTTACAAAAGTAATTGTATTTTTGTCCTCTGCCTTGGATTCATTGGATTCTCCTTCATAACCTAATCCAACCTTAATGAGTGGAGACCTGAGTATCTAATATCACATCTAGTTTTTTAGTTCCTTTTATAGGTTGAATATTGATTTTTAAATTGATTTGTGCCTTTTCTAGCCTCCTTTTCAGACTTGCCACCTCTTCTTCCAGTCTTCAACACTCCTATATTTTCTCCTTTATTTTTTGCATCAGAATGTCTTCCACCTTCTTTGCTTCTTGAAGTTCAACTTTCAACTTGATAATTTCTTCTGAATTTGATTCCTCTTTTACATATTTCAATAATATCTCTTTTTTCTTTCTATTATTTTGTTTAAGCTTATCTATTTCATTTAGGGCACTAATCAACTCCCTCTTAAGATATACCTCACTTTCCTCTTCTTCCTCATATTCCTCACAATATTTTCAATTTCTTCCAAGGCCATCAACATGAATTCACTGGTTCCATCTTCACTAGATGATTCATTGGAAATTTCAAATATAGTGCTATCTTCTTGAGCATAGAAGATTTTCCTTTTAAACTTTTTCTCTCTCTACATTTTATTAGACTTGTTCTTTTCTTTCCCTTTAGGGTGATTTTATTCTTTCTTATAAGGACATTTGGAGGCATAATGTCCCACTCTTCTACAATTTAAAAAAAAAAATGGAAGTTTTCCTTTGTACTTACCTGTACCTTTCTTCAACCTTATTACAATTTTTGCTTCCTCTTCATCAGAACCTGAGCATAAACATTCCTCTTCTTCTATGTACTTGTTTTCCTTGAAAGTTTCCTCTCTAATGCCTAAATTCCATTTTGGAATTCTCATATCATATGTTTTCAAGGGACCATGTAGTTGATCTATGTTCAAAGTCTTAAGGTTTGTTGTCTCTTCTATAACTAAACCTTAGGATTGAACTGAGATGGTAATGAAGTCAATATTTTCCAAACTATTACATTTTCTTTGATTGTTTATCCAAGGCCCATCATGAAATCTATGACCTCATCAACTCTTAAAAAATATTCGCAATATCTTCGTCTTCATTCATTTTTACAGTCTCAAACTGTGTTATATATACTTGTAATTTGGCCATCTTGACCGTTTTATCTCCTTCCTGAATATTGTTTAATTTAACCCATATATATTTATTTTTCTAACAATGCATTATTTTAATAAATTCAAATTCACATAATCCACTCGGAAGTGCATTCATAGCTTTTTCATTAGCTATAAAATCCAGTTTGGCATCTTTGTTACTAGTCGTTTCCTTTGGTTCTTCATACCCTACCATCACAACAACCCATACTTTTATTCTAAGAGACGTTAAATATGTCTTCATTCTCACTTTTTAGAAGGCATAATTTGTACCAGTAAATAAGGGGGCTTTATTTGTTGAACATCCTTCTTGACTAGCCATTTTACTGACTTAAGACCTCCTTCCATTTATTAGACTGATACTGAATGAACTTGGCTCAGATACCACTTATTGGGAATCATGATTTCCATTCCACCAAAACCCACATGTGTTGGTAAATGGATGCATTGCCAGACTTAATGGATCCAAGAGAGGCAGATAAGCACATGTCATGAAACACAGAGGGGGCACTGGTTTATCCAATGTCCAACACTTCTTTGTTTTGTGTTGATCATTTTTCCTATGACTTCTATAACGTCTCTTGTACTTATAGATGGATCTACTTAATATTTAAAAAAAAAACAACCCTTAAGGCATCCCATGTAAGATCATCCTTTACTCCTTCTTGTTGTTTATATGTAATATCTACATGTGAAGGTGGAAAATATCCAAAACAAGTTTCAAGTAGGGACTTACCACTAGAAGTGTGGACTTTTATGTTATAAGAGTTTTCTATACATACCATATCTTCATACCAAGCCTTCTGATGCTTTTAATTATAACCTCTCAAAAGTTGAACCAAAGTCTTGTCAACTACCTTTGTTTATCCATCTCTGTGTGGATGGAATGTTGTAGACTTCTTCAAATTTGTGCCCATATTCTCCCACTATGTATTCCAAAATGCACAAAACAATATTGTGTCCCTATCTAAAATGATGCTCCTTGGGATTCCAAAGTGCATATGAACATGTCCAAATAACAAGTTTACTACTTCTTGCATGTTGATGGTACTTTTTTAGAGCATGAAAATGCACATCTTGATGAACCTGTCAATTACCACAAATGGGTAGTCATGTCCCTTCCTGGTTATTAGTAAGATGATTATATTGTCAACTTATTCTAATTATCTTAGTGAGAAAATTGTTAAATTTACATTTAAATTATCAATCAAAGGTTCGTTTGGAACTTGCAAAGTGTCATGCACAACATATGCTAGTGCAATTTGTTATGTGTCCTAAAGTTGTAGTAATTTGATGGTTGTCATAGCATAAGATAAATGTGATTTCATAGGTCACTTATATGACTAAAAACAGCACACTTTCTAGGAAATAAAACACTCTTGGAAGAAAGTAAATCACAATTCATGAAAGTAAACACAATTGCCTAAAAGTAAACACACTAATTGCTAGAAGTGACTTGTTCAAGTATAATGATATTCTTGGTTTGCTATAACAAAGGTGCAAGGAAATGTGTCTAAGGCACATTGAATGAAAAGCAAACAACCTAGAAACAATATTCAAACATCACATAGATCTCAATCATAAATTATTACGGAAAACAAAGTAAAACTAATCTACAGGTGAATTGTAACAATAGCCAAAATTTCTAGAAAAACAAAAATATGTTAGCCAATCATTAATTGTATAATTAATTCTTTAGCCACATAACATGAAATTGCAACAACAAGTAAGTAACATGACAACAAAATAATAAAATATCATATTTGTAACAAAAATAAACTAGCTAAGTTGTAGCAAAAGGAAATTAACAAAATTAAAACCGTAGGAACTAATTGTAAATTAATAGTATTCTAAATACTAACTACCTGCTAACTCTACCAAGCAATACCAAGAAAAGGAGGGGGTCATGCCTCCTCATACAAGGTACTATGAAATCTGTACTCGCATGATCACAAAATTGACATTGAGTAACAAAACAAAGGAGTTTTTCTGTTACAATAAAGAGAGAAATTCTAAAATGGATAATGGTAAATTATTCCTTTATTTCTCCTCTCCCAAGGCTTTAAAGGAAACCATATATTTATATAAGATGTTTTATACTAAAATAAGGGAAAGTTCATATGGCCAACTCGAGATAATTAGGTGGCTCGTTCTATTACAACAATCTATTCATAAATTGGTATGAATTAAGAAAAATCTAACTCAAACCAATTGGGCATATTTCACAATTAATTTTTCCTTCTTAATTGGTCACCACTTTCCTCCATTGCATTCTATCGTGAGAGTCTCACGTTAAGCATACAACGGATAAATGAATTATGAGTTGGTGTACTATGTTGGAGTTACAACAATGAGAGTTGTAGCAATGGGAGTTGTAGCAACACAAAGTCCAAGGCATTCATGAGCTACATCAGTTTCATTGGTCATGACTGAGTGGCAACATTATCTTTTATATGTGACCACATCAGAGTTATAGTAATGCAAAGTTACAAAAATGGCACATTGGAGAGTCACAACACTTGTTTGTCTTCGTCCAAGGATTTGCAACACACATGTGTCAGTTGGCAACACTTGTTGTGGGGTTGCAGTTGGTGTTGCAACAACATAAAGAAGTTGCAACTACTCACTTTTGAAACTATCTCACAATGTTAGTATGAAAGAAAATTTTACAACATAATGCATAAGAATAAGTGTAAAAGTGGTGAGAAATATATTATCCATACCTACACCAAAAATAGGGTAACAATGGATGAAAAATTCATAAGGAAGGAATGGAAAGCGAAAGAATGACATAAAAAAGGTTACAAGAGGGTGTTGAAAATGTGCCAATTTGGACACTCGTCATCTTCCCCTAGCCAAAACTATTGCATTTCCCTTATGCAACTAACAATCATTCAGAGTCGAATAGAATAAATCTCCCATGGAAGTGTCCAAGGCTAAAATATGTTTCTCTTGCTTCATCTAGAATGAGTTATCCTCCTCTTTCACATATGGCTTTACAACATACAACTTCCTTTTTATTGGCCAACTTATATTCCTTCTTGTAGGGATTGTCTGAGAACAAAATCATAGGATAATGGAAATTTAATATGGTGCAATCATACCCACATTCTCCCATGCACCTTACATATTTTTGAACTCCCTCCAAGGAAATATGTGAAGTGCTAGGATTGAATAGATCTTTTCATTTGATGTCCTCCCAAGCCCTTTTCCATCTAATATTACATTCTTCCTTAGTAGGTTCCCTAAGTATGCTAATTTAATCTAGGCAACAGGTGATGGCCTCCTTCTTATTATTTAATGCAAATTCTTCCTTAGGAGGAGAAGAGACCAAGCTCTTATGATTTTGGATAACTTGTAAGGGCATGGAGTGTTCTCCCCTTATCCATATAATATTGTCAAAATTATTTTCTCCAACTTTGTGAGCTTCAACCCAATCAAATTGGTTGGTTAAAAAGGAAACAAAATTATTAAATAAGTATGTTTTATTTTTTTAAGAGTAAATTAGTCTATATAGGAGTCAATGAGAGCAAAGGATTCCTTAGAGGGGTGCACTAAGGCACATAGACATAGACTGGAAGATTTGTTATAGGTATACATGGGACTGTGATGGGAGTAGAAAGGGATACCACCCAAAAGGGAAGTGGATCACGAGATCCAACTGTTTCTAGACTCTCCATTTCCAAACAGTGGGACGTATAGACAGTTCATTCTACAGGCAAGTGAAGTAAAGAAGTAGTTGCAACAATGATTGGAGTAGGGTGTTTACCCAATTACCTCACCATGTGGGGCACCCATCATAATTATGCCAAAGAAGGATGGGACTTTATAAATGTGCATTGATTATAGAGAGTTACACAAAATTACACTCAAGAACATGTACCCCCACTCGGGATTGATGACCTGTTGGACTACTTAAAACAACAAAAAATATTCATCGAGCTACATTTAACACTAGGGTATCACCAAGTTGGAATCAAAGAAGAATATACTTAGAATACCTCCTTTTAGAGGAATTTTGAGGTCTAAAATGGGTCTCCTAAGAAAAATGTACAACCAAAATAAAATTCTTAAGAACCAACAAGATTCAAGATGATGATGTCCACCATGGGGGATGATTCACCATTTTTGGAATAAAAAAGTAAAAATATTAAAAAATAATAAAATAATAAAACTAGTTTTTCAACTCATATTTTCAATTTATTTCCCTAATGTTTTACTCAATTTTCAAACAGGAGTACTCGTTGGACACAAAATTTAATTCCTCATCCAAAGAGTACACATCATTAGGGGACTTTTGAGGTCTAAAATGAACCTCCGAAGGAAATTATAAAATAATAGTGGAAATAATAAAATAATATTAGATTACATCATCAAATTTTAGAGGGAAAAAAGAAAAAAACTATTTTTTCAACTCGTATTTTCAACTTATCTCCCTATGGGTTTACTCAAATTTCAAGAAACAACACTCATTGGATGCATAATTTGATTTCTCATCCAATCAGTGCCCATGTTGCATACTTTCGATGGACCCTACTACACGAAAATGAGAAATACATGAAAAATGTGATTGCAATCACGTTTTTTTCATGTATTTCTCATTTTTCTTGTAGCAGGGTTCATCGAAAGTATGCAACATGGACACTCATTAGATGAGGAATAAAATTATGCATCCAGTGAGTGTTTTTGCTCCAAATTTGAGTAAACCCATAGGGAGATAAGTTGAAAATATGAGTTGAAAAAGTAGTTTTATTGTTTTATTATTTTTTAATCTTTTTACCTTTTTACTCCAAAAATGGTGAATCATCCCCCATGGTTGACATTATTATCTTGAATCCCATTGTTTCTTATAAAGTTTATTTTGATTGTACATTTTTCATAGGAGGCCCATTTTAGACCTTAAAATTACCCTAATGGTTGCATACTTTTGATGGACCTAGCTACACGAAAAATGAGAAATACGTGAAAAAAACATGATTGCAATCATGTTTTTCATGTATTTCTCATTTTTCGTGTAGTCAAAAGTATGAAACATGAGTATTCCTTGGATGAGAAATCAAATTCTTCATCCAACAATTGTTCCTGCTTAAAATTTGAGTAAACCCATAGGGAGATAAGTTGAAAATACGAGTTGAAAAAGTAGGTTTTTATTTTTTCCCTCTAAAGTTTAATGATGTAATCTAATGTTATTTTATTATTTCCACTATTATTTTATAATTTCATTAGGAGGCCCGTTTTAGACCTCAGAATTTCTCTAATGCGTCAAAACTAGACAAGGTTTGTATGAGTGGTTAATCATGTCATTTGGTCTACACAATGCATTAGATACATTCATGGTATTAATGAATGATATATTGTGCCCATATCTAGATTCATTTGTTATTATTTATTTCGATGATATATTGGCATGTAGGGCTACTAGGGAGGAGCACATCTCACATTTGATGTAGGTGCTAGAGACTTTTAAAAAACACCAATTATTGGAAAATCTCAGGATATATGAGTTTATGCAACAAGATTTGGTGTATTCAAGTGATGTGATTAGCAGAGTAGAGCCTAATATGGACCTTTCCAAGATCGAGTCCATCATGACCTGACTAGCTCCTATCAATGTTTAGTTGTAATTGCACTAATCCATGCCATAAAAATGAGTGGAAAGAGTTTCCAATAGGGATAGGGTCAATAGAAGGCCTTTGAATATTTGAAAAAGGAATAAGTCAAGCAACGATTCTTGCATTACCAAACTTGAAACTACTCTTTAAAGTGGAGATGGATGTGAGTGGGTATGTTATGGGAGTGATATTGATGCAGGGAGGAAGGTTTGTATGCAACCATTCTTAATTATTTCATGGGGTGGATCTCAATTACCCTACCTATGACAAGGAGATCTATGCCTTGGTACATGTTGTCAAAAAGTGGAAACACTATTTGATAGGAATTGAGACTTTTATTCATATAGATCACTAGCCACTACATATAGGCCAATGTAAGTTACAATAACTTTGGGCACTTTAAGTGCACAGGATTTTTGTAGCAATTTCATTTAGTGGTAAATAATAAGAAAGAATAGAAACAACATAGAAGCAAGCTACCCAACATGCTTTGAATCCTACCCACATTAAAAAATACAGCTTTGGGAACTCTGATGCACATGAAGCCTTTCATCCATGATGGATATAGAGAGGCATATACAGAGGATGACGACTTCAATAAAGTGTTTCAAAAATTGCCAAGTGGGATTCATATAGACAATTGAGATAACACAATTGACCATCATCTCCAAAAGGGGATACTCTTTGATCTGGATAGGCTATGTGTTCCTCGAGAAGAGTGAATACAACTAATCAAAGATGCTCACACCTCCAATTTTGAAGGGAATTTTGGTGTAGGAAAGACAATTTCCAGTTTGCAAAGATATATGTACTAGCTCGGAAGGCAAGAAGATGTAGCTAGGTTGATAAGAAGAAGTATACTTTATTGTATTGGCAAGCTTAGTAATAGGAACAAGGTCTCTACCATCCCTTCCCTGTACCCACACATCATTGGGAAATAATTTTCATGGACATTATGGGAGGTTTACCAACAAACTAGAAGGTGGATGACTACCTATTCATGGTAGTTGATAGGTTTAACAATATGTGCCTTCTCATGCCCCATAAGAAAGATCATTAGTGGAAAATAAGTAACAAACTTGTTCTTTGCATTATTTTTGGTAAACTTTGGGATACTAAGGACCTTTGTTTCAAAGAGGGACACTTCATTTCTTAGGGTAATGTGGACTACATTGTGCAAGAATATGGACACAAAATTGAAGCGTTCTATAACACTCCATCCATAGACAATGGGAAAGTAGCATTCAACAAGGAATTGGCGCAATCTTTTGAGGAGTTACAATCATAAGCATATGAATACTTGGGATGAAAATTTGGTATATAAATAACACTCTTATAACATAATATTCCACACTTCTACGAGTAAGTCCTTATTTGAAACTTATTTTGGATATTTTCCAGATTCACATTTAGAAATTTCATATGGAGAATAAGGAGGAATGAAGGAGGATCTCAGAAGGATGCTTTAAGGGAAGATAAATTTGTTTAGAAGATCAAGAAGGTCGGAGACAAAGTATGGTTACAATTTAGCAAGGAGAGGCTACAAGGTCCTAGTAAGTGAATCAAGGCTTTATGATATGGTTCTTTTGAAATATTGGAAAAGCTGGGAGATAATTCCCATTAACTCAGTGTATCCCCATACATACACATTCACTTGGCAGTGAATGTGAAAAATATAAAACTCTATGAGCCATCCATGTTAGATAAGGAAGAGGAGAAGCACCTACCTTCCATACAGGATTTAGATTCATATGATCAAGTAGAGTAGACATAGGATACAATTTTTTAGAAGAGGTACAAAACTTCAAGACAAGTTAGTATGAACTTTGGATGATTAGGTTGAAAGAATAGATTATGGGCAAGGTTAAAAGGTACTTGAGGGAGAAGGTCGAGGAAAATTTTCATCACTTTAGTCAATGAAATATTTCGGGGACCAAAAGTGTTCGAAAATGGGGAGGCATGATCAATATTATATCACTATATAATTTTTCATCTATTCCAATGTTGTAAAAGTGGAAAAATTGAAGGAATCAATTTACAAGATAAATTTTGGAGACGGGACTTAGTTTGGAGAATTGGGGTCTAAAACCTTCTGGGCTAGTTTGAGGCCTTAAGTTATGTTTTTTGTGGGTAATTTTTTTTTATTATTAAGTGTAGCACCCCATGACACTATTCTACATATAAATACCTTCCAACAATAAAAGAATGACATCAATCAAAAGTTTAAATACAAATCTTATGCCTCCTGGAAGTTTACCTATCACAACTGACCACCATAATTTGAGAGGATGCCATGTCAACCCCCATTACTTATTGAAATTGGGTTATCCACATGGAGAATATGAAGAGGACTCTGGAAGGGTGAACATTGTAACTTTATTTTAGAGTTGAAGGAGTCAAGATTAGCCCCTAGTTAGCTATCGAGGTGTGTCATAACTGGGCCACAAGGAGGAAAAGGGGTTCTGTTCTATTTGGGTACATTTTGTTCCATAATAGCATAAAGTAGTTGAAAGTGGATAGAGAGAAAGGAAAATAGAGGGGGTTTCAAGTGAATGTGAAAAATATAAAACTATATGAGCCTTCCATGTTAGATAAGGAAGAGGAGAAGCACCTACCTTCCATACAAGATTTAGATTCATATGATCAAGTAGAGTAGACATAGCATACAATTTTGTAGAAGAGGTACAAAACTTCAAGAAAAGTTAGTATGAACTTTTGATGATTAGGTTGAAAGAATAGATTATGGGCAAGGTTAAAATGTAGTTGAGGGAGAAGGTCGAGGAAAATTTTCATCACTTTAGTCAATAAAATATTTCAGGGACCAAATGTGTTCGAAAATGTGGAGGCATGATCAATATTATATCACTATATAATTTTTCATCCATTCCAATGTTGTAAAAGTGGAAAAATTGAAGGAATCAACTTACAAGATCAATTTTGGAGATGGGATTTAGTTTAGAGAATTGGGGTCTAAAACTTTTTGGGCTAGTTTGAGGCCTTAAGCTATGTTTTTTGCGGGTAATTTTATTTTTATTAAGTGTAGCAGCCCATGACACTATTCTACATATAAAGACCTTCCAAAAATTAAAGAATGACATCAATCAAAATTTAAATACAAAGCTTATGCCTCCTGGAAGTTTACCTATCACAATTGGCCACCATAATTTGAGAGGATGCCATGTCAACCCCCATTACTTATTGAAAATGTGTTATCCACATGGAGACTATGAAGAGGACTCTGGAAGGGTGAACATTGTAACTCTATTTTAGAGTTGAAGGAATCAAGATTAACCCTTAGTTAGCTATCGAGGTGTGTTATAACTATGCCACAAGGAAGAAAAGGGGTTCCATTCTATTTGAGTACATTTTGTTTCATAATAGCATAAAGTAGTTGAAAGTGGATAGAGAGAAAGGAAAATAGAGGGGGTTTCTGCTAAGTAGTATCACACCAACCACAAGTGTGAGGTAACTTCATAGAGAGTGCCTTCTCCTTTGTATTTGCATCATTTTCATTTAGACAAAATAGAGTAGAGTAGCCTCACCTTCCAATTGGGTTTTCTCTCAAAAGGGTTTCCTAGATCATATTTTGGTGTTCATTGTGATTGGTGTGTGTTTGTATTTCATTGTTTTCTATTTTTTTGCATTTTATCAATTGCATAATTTGCAAAAAAGAATCTAAGGGAAATTAATCCCCATATTATAGATTTTAGATTTCAGTCTATTTTTATCATATTGATTGTGATGAAATATCTAGTGGAATATCCACAATAGTTTACAAATCAGTTGAGGCATCCTAAGGCACACCATAGTGGACCTTATCCTAGGGGCGTATACCCCTCTAGCCTTATCATAGTAGGCCAAGATGTCACCTGCAAGAATTGAACCTAAGTTGGGAGGAAAACAAATAATTCACCCAACCAACCTATCTATGAACCTTGGGTAATATATAAAATTGAAGGACATGGGGACATGTAGCTATTACTAGCATCTTGCAATCCAGTACTACTAGGGACTTGTGACTTGAAAATGGTAAAGGCATTTGGAGACACTTCCATATGAGGGTCCCACTATAGGGGTACCTACTCTTCAAGCCTCATCACAAGAAGTCATTATTAATCATTCAACATGTACAGACTCTGACCTCTCTAGTTTTGAACCTATGATTTCTAAATAGAAGGCACATTTTCCTAACCATTGAATCCACTCAAACTATACATTCTTGATAAATAACATGATTAACTAAATATTGTACCTCTCTTATAATAACTATAACATCCTTATAACAACTATAACATTATGGAACCTCATGATTAATCTATCATGGTGTTTTCAAAAAAAATTATTGAATTTTATTTCTATTTATTAATTTAACAAAATTTACAAATTTTAAATTAAAATTTCAAAAAGTGT
>APFE031057986.1:237572-250664 GCA_000404065.3 Pinus taeda | reverse complement strand
AAACAATAAAGTCATTATTATAAGAAAAAATGTGTTAATTTATAAAATATTTTTTTGAAAAGAATATTCTAAAACATATTTCCATACAGAGCAGGTTTAATAAATACGTCCAAATATGTTGAAAATTTCAACTAAGCCTTTAGTGAGATGAAACAAACATAATATTAATAATATTCCAGTAAATTAATAAACCATTCAAAACATCGAAATAATTAATTAAATTAATCCTTAAATGGATCAAAAACTTAATTATTATATAAGTCCATTTGAAATAATTAATTAAAATTTAAATATTTGTTAGAATGGCAGGTACACAACATCGCGAATTTGTTTCATTCTTGTAAGTTTCTTCCAAAGGCATGTCGTGGTGAGCTAATGACGTTCACCTAATTGTTGGCCATTTTCCAGTGGTGAACTTTTCAATGGGGAGATTGTCAACATTAATGTGAGTAAATTATCTACTTTAATTGTATCACAAGTTACATGGAAAAATCATGGAAAATTCTTGTTGATTTAAGTATGTAAGTTTTTTTTGAAAATGATATTGATTGCAATTTAATTCTTAATGGGAGGCAAGAAAAATCATTACTCATTGCTATTCACAAATGACTGTAAATTATCTTAATATTTAAAAAAACATCATTTATGAGATCATTTCCAAAATAGTAGTCAATAGACTCAATCTTTTCCTTTTCACACTCATATCCTCTAAGCAAACTGGCTATGGCTATGTAGAGGGAAGGCAAATCCTTGATAACATTATTCTTACTCAAGAGCACATCCATTCCCTTCGTTCCTCCAAGCAAACTGGGATGATTCTAAAACTGGACATGTCAAAAGCCTTTGATAAAGTGAGCTAGCAATTTATCTATCATATTCTCCTGCCCATTAGCTTCCATGAATATGGATCTCTTGGGTAATGGCCCTTATCTGCAAAGCATTTTTCTCCATCCTAGTCAATGGCTCTCCCTCTCCAACCTTTACTATCTCAAGAGGTATTAGATAAGGAGACCCAATCTCTCCCTATATCGTTTTGTTGCTAGTTGAATGCTTGAGTCATTCCATCAAATCTACACCCTCATAGCATTGTCTTAAAGGTCTTCCCCCTGGAACCAATCATCCATGCTTTACCCATAAACAATTTGTAGATGGTACCTTGCTTTTAGGGCATCCTTCTATTCAAGAAGCTCTTGAGTTCAAAAGAATACTTGATGACTTTGTTGAAGCCTCTGGCATGGATATCAAGATAAGAAAATCCCAAATCTTCTTCTTTAACACCTCTCAAGCCATCCAAATCCATATCTCCCGTCTACTGGGTTTTAAGTGTTGAAGAAAGTGTAACTAGGTTCATATTTACAAATGTAATTTTGATCTTTGTACTTGTCAAGAAAATAAATATTATTTTTGTAAATTATAAGAATGAGTTTCTTGCTCATTCCATAGGTCTAGGAAAGTCAAAGAGTCAAAGACATGTGTAAAGAGCTCTTCTTGAGCATATATGTAATGTATATGAGTCTACCTAGTGACTAGATTAGCTCTCCAAGACCAAGCACAATCCTCCAAGACAAGCACAAAGAAGTCTGCCTACAAAACGATGAAGAGAACAGTTAAAGTCGGCCTCAAAATGAATATTTACATCAAGTCAGCTTGCATATGAAAATACATCATTTTGGTGGACATGTCAACTCAAATACAGGGGCAACCCACTATATATACCCAGTCAGGGTCTGCGTAGAAAAGAAGAAACATGTTCTTGGATACCTTTGAAATTGCATATTAAGTTCAGGGTACAGTATTTCGGATAAGGTACAGGGTTACAATGTTTCGAATAAGTACAAAAGTACAGTATTTTGGATGGGTGCAGTGAACACAATGTCTCTGCAATTTCGGGTGTAATCATGGTGCAAGAAATGACAGTCATAAGGAATTCAATCAAGTATATATGTGTCTCAGCATCCTCACAGTAGTAATGATCACTATCTCAACATAATTGTGATCCCACAATAAGACACTCTCGACATACTAGACACAGTAATAATGGCAACCATGGTCTCGGTTATAATCCTAGTGAAGACAAGGTCATGATGGAGATCTCGGTGCATTGATGAAGACATGTTATCAAAGTCATGATGAAGACAAGGTAGAGACCTCATTGACATAGTGATAACCTCAGTAGAAGTGTAGTTATGATGTCGAGGAAGGCACATCTATGATGAAACAGTCATGATCTCGGTGGATCTAAGAGAAGCTCTCATTCATATGGAGATATCATGAAGACCTCGGTGAAGGTGCAACAATGATGTTGCAGTAGTAATGAAGATCTCGGTGGTGCAGTAGTAATGGCCTCAGTGGTGAAGTGATGATGATGATCTCAAAAGTGGAAAAGAAGAGGGTTGGTGTCTTGGTCTTGGAGTGGCGTAGAAGGTCAAGTGTCATGGTCTTGGTATTCATCAATTTGAACCTATATAAGAAGAATTATGTGTAGGTTTTCCTCTCCAAGAGGGAGAGGTTTTGGGCGTGGAAAAATGCCAATATCTTGTGTTCTTGTCCCTTTGTTTTTGGTAGCTATTTGATGAAATAAGAAACACACATTCTAATAATGTCAAAGAGAATATTGTGCTAATAAGAAAATGAAAAAGGCCTCACAAATAGTTATCAGAAAAGAAGAATCCCATTAACCACATGTGCCCTAGATTCTTCAACATGGTTTTAGAGCTAAGGTGCTAAAGTCTAAGGAAGGGCAAAAAAGAGACATTCGAGGATCAAGTTTGTATCTAAGAGAATAAGAAAGATGAGTTTGAGAAATGTACAGTGTTGCATATCATCTTCATATCAAGGAACAATATGGATATCATAGTCTTGTTAGCAATCATAGTTTTGGGTTCATACTACAAAACTCAAATCTATGTCATCTCCCAAATGTTGAACCAACCATGATATTACAAAACTGCAAATCGATCATCCTCTGCAATCTCGGCCCTCGGGTCTTCAATTCTCAAGTGTACTTCACAGTCTCGATGCTTCCAATGATGAATGGCTCAATGTAACAACAAATGATACTTCACAATAATGCTACATGATCTTAGTACATAGGGATTCTTTATGTATCGGGCTCATAGTGATATTCTATACTACTGCATGATTTAGGGATGTCACTACTGCAAGAACAATAATAGTCTCGGATCTCCTCAAGAAGAATTCAAATCAGGAAGAATTCACAGTATGCTAAGTGTTGCATACTACCTCAGTAAAGTCACAATTTGGAGATAATGTTACTAAGCAAAACTAGGATAAATCTACTTGGGCTAAAGATTGTTAGCTCCTCTATTTTGGACAAGCAGTGCTAAGTCTTAGTGCCATAAAGAGATTATCAGTATTTACACACTACTGCTAATACTCCACAGTCTATTTAGATGTCAGCAATACAGTACCATATATCAATAATCATAAATATGTGATAAGGATTCAAAGTGCCTTAGAAGTTAAGATGATGAAGAAATTTCAAACATCATAATAACATATAGTTTGGAGTAGTTTTTGTCATGCTTGGTGTTGGATAGTGCAAGGAGTCTTGGAAAGAGGTTTTCAATAATTCTCTAACAAGAATCTCATTCAAAGAATCATCAAGGCAACGATCTCCTCTTCATGCGCCAAGTAAGCATATTTCATGGTTATGATCCTTGTATAAGGAGGATAGTCTCTGTCCTTATAGATAGGTGAAGTCATTGAAATAGGTCTCCTTTGAATTCATGAGAAGAAACTTTTAAATTCCTCATACATAGATAATATTGGAGACTTAAAAGAAGCTAGAAGAAGAAAATATGGTCCTTAAAGGACAATATCAAATATAAGAGAAAAAGAAAATTCATGCTACTAGTTAGGATGGAAGGAGCTGAATGGATTCCATGATAAGAGGGAGTAGAATTCTTTAAGTTAGCCTCTCTCTATAAGTCTCTTTCTAGGCTCCTAGATCCTGCATAGAATGTGACTACAATATGTTATATGATGTGGTGTAACATTATGGAAGTATTAGAAACAAGATCTCATGAATCATTACAAGGGTGACTATGATCACGAACATAAGTAATATGCCTCTGTCAACAACTTATGGTTTCTATGAAAGAAAGCGGGTTGTAAGCAACAACTTTGTAGAACTCAAACATTTGAAGAATTATCATCATGCAACAAAAGGGAAGCATATGTTGGATAGGGATCTTTAAGATCCTCAATATTCTCTGATGGAATCTTCACTAAAATATTCAGTGATCTGGAGATGAAGCAAGTGTTTCAATAGAAACTCCAACCTATGGAGTTCATGAATAATGAGATGATGATTTAAGAGCAGTTCAAGGGGTTGAATATCTTTCAATCAAGGAAGTTTTTGAAAGAAACCTGGACAACCTAAAGGTAAAATGAGGTATGTATTCTTGTATTTAAGTTTTATAATGTCATGTCATATGGTTGCAGATCAATACTTCTATCTTGAGAAGCATGATCAAAGGAAAAGGATCTCCTCGTCTGAAAGGATGCATAAATACATAAGTCACACCAGATGAAATCAACATAATATGTCCTCATATGAAATATGAGGTGGTTGACTACAATTACGTAACTCTAAGTAGAAAACTCTAAAAGACACATGGGAATGGAATGTGTAAGGAAGGAAGAGATCGTGAGATATGCAACCCTGATGAAGGCAATCAACATCTAAAAGAGATCAAGAAGACTTGACTAGAAAAATATCCATCAAAGATATGAAGACTCTGATGAAAAAGATGTAGACCCTTGACAATGGATATCTTTGGGAGATGTGTCAACATGAATGGAGGATTTTGATACCTACAGAAAGATGTCATGATGAAGAACCACCTAGTAAGGTACCATTTGATTTAATGATATATTTGATTTCTTGAATAATATCTGGATAAGTTCATGTAGGGCTACTTACAAGTACAACTAGCATTCATGTGATGAATGGAAGTAGCATGATGAGAAAGAAGTAGTAATATGATGAAGCTTCGAGATATGAAGAAGGCAATTTTCCATGATGCAAGGAATGACATGACGAACAAAAGAGGAAAGTGATCGATGATTGTTTCCCTAAAAGAAAGAATCTCAACTAACTTTCATGAAATCAAGGAGAGAAGTTGATCAAGCAACTAAAGGACCCACGAAGAAGAAGTTGTTGATGTATATAAAAGTCCCTAGCCAAGAGGAGCTCTGATAGGTCTTTGATCAAGAGGAATTTGTATTAGATCACCCTTGATTAAAAATGAGTGACATTTTTGCTTTTCTATTTCATGTATCATGCACTAGATCGGGACTAACATTCGTAAGTCTAGGTAAAGGTCATGAATGGAAATGTAGACACATGATAGACACATGATAGACACAATATTCTTGTCTTCATTTTGGAAGAAAGAATAGAGGATTGGTTAAACATTTGGCATCTGATCCTCTTTGAGGATGTATAGGGCATCCAAGACAAGAGTAGGCAAGAGGACCGATATTCTTTGAGGGATGGGAACCCAAGACAAGAATAGTCCTAGAAGGTCATACTCTGTGAACACCTGGGTTGGTATGTACCTTGAGAGACAATTACTAAGGTGTCTATAAGTCATTGGTCTTGCCAACATTGTGCTCTGATCTTATGAGATATAGAGTTGTTAGTCAAGGCCTTGCTATGAACAATGTTGGTTACTATGACGCTATAAATATGGGTTACTAATCCAATTCTTCTTATGAGAAATTCTTCATATTGAGAATGACCAAGTATCATTATAAATACCTCCATAGTTAAGAGCGAGAGTTGAAGAAAGTGTAACTAGGTTCGATATTTAGAAATGTAATTTTGATCTTTGTACTTGTAAGGAAAATAAATATTATTTTTGTAAATTATAAGAATGAGCTTCTTGCTCATTCCATAGGTCTAGGAAATCCAAAGAGTCAAAGACATGTGTAAAGATCTCTTCTTGAGCATATATGTAATGTATATGAGTTTACCTAGTGACTCGATTATCCCTCCAAGACCAAGCACAATCCTTTAAGACAAGCACAAAGAATTATCCCTGCAAAACGATGAAGAGAACACAGAAAGTCTGCCTCAAAATGAATATTAACATGAAGTCAGCTCACATCTGAAAACACATACTTTCGGTGGACATGTCAGCTCAAATATAGGGGCAAACCACTATATATACCTAGAGAGGGTCTATGCGAAAAAGAAGAAACATGATCTTGGATATCTCTGAAATTGCGGATAAAGTTCACAGTACAATATTTTGGATAAGGTACAAGGTTATAGTATTTCGAATAAGTACAAAAGTATAGTGTTTCAGATGGGTGTAGTGAACATAATGTCTCTACAATTTCGGGTGTAATCATGGTGCAAGAAATTATAGTCATAAGGAATTCCATCAAGTATATATGTGTCCTAGCCTCCTCGCAGTAGTAATGATCATTCTCTCAACATAATTTTGATCCCACAATAAGACACTCTCGACATACTAGACACAGTCATAATGGAAACCATGGTCTCAGTTATAATCCTAGTGAAGACAAGGTCATGATGCAGAGCTTGGTGCATTCATAAAGACATGTTATGGAAGCCATGATGAAGACAAGGTAGAGACCTCGTTGACATGGTGATAACCTCAGTAGAAGTGTAGTTATGATGTCGAGGAAGGCACAACTATGATGAAATAGTCATGATATCATTGGATCTAAGAGAAACTCTCATTCATACAGAGATCTCGTGAAGACCTCGGTGAAGGTGCAGCAATGATGTTGTAGTAGTAATGAAGATCTCGGTGGTGCAGTAGTAATGGCCTCAGTGGTGCAGCGATAATGATGATCTCAACAGTAACAAAGAAGAGGATTGGTGTCTTGGTCTTGGAGTGGCATAGAAGTTCAAGTGTCATGGTCTTGGTATTCGTTAATTGGAATCTCTATAAGAATAATTATGTGTGGGTTTTCCTCTCCAAGAGGGAGAGATTTTGGCCATGGCAGAATGCCAACATATTGTGTTCTTGTCTCTTTTTTTTTGTATATACTTGATGAAATGAGAAACACACACTCTAATAATGTCAAAGAGAAGATTGTGCTATTAAGAAAATGAAAAAGGCCTCACAACTGGTTATCAGAAAAGTAGAATCGCTTTAATGACATGTGCCCTAGATTCTTCAACAATAAGAAGAGCTCCCTTCCATCCAAATACTTAGGGGCCCCATTAACCGCCAACCCTCTTCACTTATTTGTGTGGGAAGACTTGTTACTTAACATTGAGGCAAAGCTCTCAAGCTAGATTTTACAGCCCTGAATCTTGTTGGTCACTTTACACTTCTAAAATCAGTGCTTCAGTCCATGCTTACTTACCTCCTCTCCGCCTTGCTACTCCTAACTCCATTCTCAATAACCTCTGAAACCTTTAGCATTCTTTTCTCTGGGATGGAGCCATCGATATCGAAAATGGATGTTGGTAGTGTAGGACAAGCTTTATCTTACCAAGTCTGTAGGGTGTCTGGTATTAACGAACTTGGTGATTCTAAGTCATTATTTGAGTGAAAAAACATGTTGGAGGTGTCTAGAAAACCCCTCAACTTTGTGGTGCCAATTTTCACTATAAAATATGCAATGGGCATGCACTCTCCTCAGCTAGCTAGAATATTGGACAACACTTCTAGATCTCATATATGGAATGCATCTTGGTGAAGTAAACCCTTAATTCAAGACCATTTCTTCTACAAAGTACGTAATGGCAAGTCAACCCTGTTTTTGGAATACTAATGGAATCAATGGCCTAAACTTTCTTTTCAGACCAACCTTCATCAAATCATAGATAGTCACCATGAAAGAGGTTTAACTCTGGTCACTCAGTATTGGAACAACCCTTATGTTGATTCACCATGGCGCCCATGGAAGATTCAATCATTGGCACACATAGACACTCATGTAGAGGAGCAACTACTTTTAAAACCCATCCTGGACACTTGTAACATAGTTGTGCAGTTAGACGATGATGTCTTATGATGGGGATTGGTCCATTAGGGAATTTTAATCTCAAGGAAGCTTGCAGAATTCTACAACACACTCATGTCATTGATCCAAATCAAACTTAGAAACACTATGGAAGCTTAAGCACTAGCTAAAAAACACCCTTTTCCTCTCGCTGCATCTTAGAAATAAAACCCTCACTTGGGATAAGCTGCATAAGCATGGATTCTTGGGTCCCTCTATTTGTATTATGTGTTCTGCTAAATTAGAGGACCACAACCATTTATTTCTTTCTTGTTCCTTCTCTCACATTCTTTTGGAATGAATGACTATTTCCTTTGTCAGATCCAACTTAGTTCCTCCCTCTGTCATTGCCTCTATGGATAATTGGTTTGACCCTCCTTTTCACCACCCTATACTCAATTGAGCCTAGCTCCTAGGGCTAGGGTTCATCACTTGGAATATATGGAAAGAAAGAAATAGACGTATCTTCAGCAGCACCACATCTACCCTTGATGCAGTATGGAGCCTCATCCTTTCACAACTCAAAGATACAATTAAATATATGCATTGGTCCCCTTAGGATTGGGATTTTCCTCTCATTGACCAAAACATCTTGCGCCTTCCTGGTATCAAATCTATCTTCTCTATTTCCTCTAATTTATCTCTCTCTTCTTAGTCTGTTAGTCCCTCTTCTTGGTCTCACCCTCCCCCATTATTTATAAAGCTTAGCTTTGATGGGGCTTCCGAAGGCAACCTAGGACCTGCTAGCTTTGGAGGAGCCTTCAAAGATAACTCTAGTTGAATTGTCAACATCTTCGCTAGAAAAATTGGATTCACTCTCAACAATGAAGCCGAGTTGTGGGGCTTGGCCATTTCTTTAAGCCATAACTATCATTAGATACTCATTGAAGTAGATTCATTGATTATTATCTCCATTATAAAGAAACTTCAATGTGGCGCGCCCCTCTCCAAAATTTTAGGCAGTTAGCATCTCGAGTCCCACATCTCCAAAGTTTCCTTATTTCTCAGGTCCATTCAAGCTCCCCTACTCTCTCGTGTTTGTTGAACGAGTAAAAAATTAGTTGATTACTTATCCAATCATGCATCGGATTCAGAAGGCACCTCACTAAATGTAGAATGGTCCCAATCACTTCTGAATCAACGCAAAAATGCTTATCTCTCCATCGCAAAAAAAATCTTGTCACTTCATCGCACATTGGGATTACAGATAGATGTGGACTATACTTCTGTGGTGGCCTGCGTTAGCTCTTTGGAACATAAAAATCAGGCTTAGAGAGTGTTTCCTCTCTATGTTTTTTGGAGTATTTGGTGTGTTCGAAATGTATACATCTTTGAAGGTTCCTCCCCAGACACTTTTCTTATTTCCATCCATACTGTGGCATATTTCATGGAGGTGGGGCTATGGTTCCTTAAGATTTCTTTTCAGTATGCTATTTTTTTTTATTTGGCTAACTTTTTTCCTATTTGTTTCTTCGATGGGGCCTCTACTAATGGCCGATGTGGGTGTGGAGTATCTCTCCATATTGACCCTCATCTATCTTTTTGCTTTAGATGGTTTAGGGGTATAGGCAACAACTGCAAGGCTTAGATGTTGGCATTGTGGGGAGATTTGCAAGTGGTTCTCTATCTCAGCATCAACAATATTTTGTTTGTTGGGGACTCCCTTTCCACGATACATTGCATACAAGATTGCCTTGTTTTACAGGTCCCAGTCCTCTTCAACTGGATGTAGAGTATCTTAGATCTCAAGGCTCTCTTCTTAGAGGTTTCCTTTCAACATATTTATAGAGAGAAGAATGTTGATGTTGATTGTAAGGATTCTGGACACCACATATCTCCACAATGGTATGATATTATCCATCCATCCACTCTCTACCAACCAGGATTCTCTGCTCCAATGCGTTGGCAGCACACGCCTTACATGGAACACCACCTCCCTCGAGAGCTTGCTCTATCCCAGGTCAACTCCTCTTCACCGTGTTGGGACCAGGACACGTTCATGAAGAATCCGGAGCACATCGCCTGTCTAACCGAGCTCATCCACGGATCCCATCATGATATTACCGGGGCTCACCACCTTTGTTCGGCATTCCGAGGATTCATCCACTTGGCTAACTTCGGGGCATGACTCTGATACCACTTGGCTATTCTACATTCCGAGGATTCATCCACTTAGCTAACTTCGGGGGATGGCTCTGATACCACTTGTAAGGATTCTGGACACCACATATCTCCACAATGGTATGATATTGTCCACTTTGGGCCTAAGCCCTCATGGATTTGCTTTTGGACTTACCCCAAAAGGCCTCATACCAATGGAGATATTTGTCCATCCTTATATACCCATGATCCTCCCCACTTCTAGTCAATGTGGGACTTTGGTCGTATACCCAACATTGATGCCCTCTCCAAGCGTGCTCTCTCACTTTTGCCTGGGTATATGTTTTTTGAAAAAATCTTAGACAGATCTATTCGTAGTGAGGGCTCTTTTGCTTTTGTCTGATTCACTCTATTTTTTGTTACTGACCTTCATTCCCTTTCACGGGGCAGTTCCATGTTTTCTACCTTAGTTTTGATTCTCTTTCTATATTTCTTATAGTTTCCCTCAATGACATGTATGTTGAGCATAATATTGTTTCTTTATGAAGTGTTGGAGAACATTACTATTTTGTTTATTGTCAGATGTGAATCAAAAGACTTTTTCCTTGACCTATCGTAAGATATATGTTTGTAACATCTGCCAAAATCTAAAGTGTACTAAAACCATGAATATGTAAAACATTTCATCCATATATAAAAATGTTTCAGCTTTTTCTTCTCGAAAAAAGTCAAGACTTTTCCCCCTTTGCCCCCCATGATGAATGATTCAGAGGTCTGTTACGACAATGATTATGATCTCCAAAGAAATCAGCCAACTAGAGCTCTAAGCCCAGTATTAAATTCTTGAGTGAGGCAAGGTTTTATGTACTCCCTACTATCTTACACCATTCTCTCCTACATCCCTCATTACACTATGATCTCATCCTTCCCTTATAGTATTATGACTGAGCATGGCGTCATAGCACACACGCTCCCTCATTTAGGTATCTCCTTCATCTCTGTAAGCTACTTTCAGAGTAATTTTGTTTCTCAAGATATGCCTTCCCATCGTCATCATGCCTACATTCTTGCTTATTGTGGTGCATAACCACATAAACCTGATCTTGGGTTTGTACTACCTCTCTCAAAGGTGGTGTAGTGGCTTGGAGGAACTACCCCATTCCCCGTCTTTGCTTGGTGGCTTGGAGGAGGTCAATGGCCTACATGACTTACGCTCATGTTACACCTCTCCCATCGATTTTCATGCATCCTTTCGATACACAGACTTCTCTAAGGGGATATCATGCTTGTTTCAAATCCCTACTGGAAAAGATCTAGTCTCTCTCCTCTTGTCGTGCATTCAATTGCATTCTCGAGCACCCTATGGAGTTTCATTTGTGGTTGTTGCTTAAGAGGTTTGTTCCCCAAAATTAGCTTATAGTAAGCCCCCAAAAGGTCGTGCGTTTGCCTTAACGTTGTTCGGGTGTGGTCACTGTTTGTGGCTTAGTGAATCCAATGGCTCGTTGGGGCTACGGGTGGCTCGTTTAAGAATATCATCATCAGTGCACATGACTTTATGTTTTATCATGTCCCTTTGGAATAACAATTGTGTTTATACTGACTTTGTGTTTAAATGGTTTGGAAAGGTTTTTTTTAAATAGATATGGCTCTATAGAATAAGCTCTTGGTTTTGTAAATAGGAAAACTGGGGTATAGTCTTGTTTTTATCAATGGCTCTCATAAGATATAGTATTTGTAATCTTAAGCGGGTGAACTTGTGTTTCTGGGCTGGTTTCTTGAGGGACAGATTAGTTGCACAACTAACTCCCATTTGTATTGTCTCTCTTAGATAATGAAAGTGTAACTTCACACAAAAAAATAAAAATAAATAAAAAGGCTATATTAAATGATGTAATGGAAGTTAAAACCTTGTATAATTTTTATAAGCTACAAAATAACAAGATCACAATTCAAGAAAGGTAATATTACAAGCTCCGAACAAAAATTCACTTTCTCCTTATGTAAAACTACTAATGCTCCTTGATGCTATATATTCTATAATATATACCTAATATTTTAATAATTAGCATAACATCAAGTGGCATCATCTAGAATGGTAGCTAATTTAGTTTTTTAATTCATAGTTATGATCCCCTCTTCAAACTATTAGCATAATTTCTTCTGACCACTTTCTCCTTATATAAAACTACTAATGCTCCTTGATGCTATATATTCTATAATATATACCTAATATTTTAATAATTAGCATAGCATCAAGTGGCATCATTTAGAATGGTAGCTAATTTAGTTTTTTAATTCATAGTTATGATCCCCTCTTCAAACTATTAGCATAATTTCTTCCGACCACTTTCTCCTTATATAAAACTACTAATGCTCATTGATGCTATATATTCTATAATATATACCTAATATTTTAATAATTAACGTAGCATCAAGTGGCATCATCTAGAATGGTATCTAGTTTAATTTTTTAATTCATAGTTATGATCCCATCTTCAAACTATTAGCATAATTTCTTCCTACTTTAAATCTTCCCTAGGTGAGTGTAGCCATGGATTAGTTTCCCCTATGCAGATTAAATGGTATCTTTTAAAGAAGATTACATCATCTTCCAAAACTACACACATTTCTTTAATTCCATGAAATCCCATGATTATTACTCTATGTATTATAATTTAACATTTAATCTCATGAATTTTGGAGTAAGATTAAAGCTTGAAGAAATGTTGTAGTGAATTTGTTCCTCATGGCTTCTAAGCAGACTGTGTATTTTGTCTTCTAATGCTTTATATGACAAATATCCTTTACAAGCATGAAATATTAGATGCTTTATGGTTTCATTTGTCTAAGAATGAGAAGTTGATATCACTTCCCAAAACTCATGTTAAAAGATCACTAAGTCTTAAGAGTCATGTGCTAGTCTAGCCAATTGTTTCTAATGTTGATATTGTAATGCAATCTTCTAATTCACTTTGA
>APFE031057986.1:207317-232521 GCA_000404065.3 Pinus taeda | reverse complement strand
TGTGCATGGGCCACATGACCATTAATATAATTTCTTTGGGTACAACCACATGTTTGACCACTATCTTAAGTTGTCTCTTGGTTTTTGGGGTAAGTAGCTATTATAAAAAAATAAAACTTACTCAAAGATGAAAAACTTCTTGCTTTTCACCATTAAATCTAATCTATTTAAACTAAAACTTTAAACTTAACTTATATATAAATTAAATCTTTGCACAAATATTACATAATCATTAATCAAAATTGTAAAATATAATGGTCAAACTCAATCGATGTTAAAAAGTTTTGAGATATTTTGATTGCATTTACACTGTAAAAATTTATATAGGCGTAGTCTAACTAATATATCAAATGACTTTTGGGCTTGAATCTCACAATACAATTTCCACTGAGAATGTGATTTTTAGTTGTTTAAAATACGCTTTTAAATGCATAAACGGATTCAACACCCTGAAAAACCATAAGACACTCCATATTTGCAAATTAAACAATTCAAAATTATGATTTTTAAATATTAGTATAGGATTTTGATTTTATATATATATATAATCTATATTTATATATATAATATATATATATATATATATATAATATAGATATAGACATTATTATATATGCCCCCGTAGGTAGACAGTTGGTCAAAATCAGTGCTCATCGTCTTGGGGTTACATGGTCCATTCTGCCCAAAGCCAAGTGTGTCTATGAACCACAAACATCTTTATATATATATAAAATTAAATGGGGGTTTTAAATTTAAATTTTTGTAGATGATCTTTTTAAATATTTCTAAAGTTTAATTAGATATTTTATAATTTTAATTTAAAAACCATTTTATTTTACATAATTTGTTTATTATTATATTTAGTGTATATTAAAAAATGGATATCAAAAACAAAAAAACATTATTATCCAAATAATTTAAAAAAATCTTATTTTATAATGGGCATATTTTGGAGAAAGAGAAACTTCCTTTTAATTCATATTTTAGAGTTATATATTTATAGGTTTACTCAAATGTCAAGTGCAAACACTCATTTTTTGGATGCAAAATTTAATTCCACATCTATCAAGATCTTGTACTTGATATTTGAGTAAACTTATAATGAGAAAGGTAAAAAATTCAATAAAAAGGTATCTCTTTTTTTTTCTTTTCATGATTCTAATTTTTTGTTTCGTTATTTTCCTCAAGAGGTGCATTTTATACTTAAAAATTCTACTAATAAAAATGAAATGTAAGAAATCTAAGTAACCTATGGATTTATATAAATTTTATTTATGAAAATTGACTTAAACATCTAAAATTAGAAGTTTTTTTAATAATGCTTTTACTTATTTCTAGAAAAATATAACGTACATATTAATATTGTTCCAAGATGGATTTGACTATTAATACTAAAAAGATGAAGGTCATGATAATTAAATCTATCAATAACACATTTGACACTTTTGTAAATGACAACAACAACTTAGAAGAAGTGTCTTACTACAAATATCTCAGAATTTATATCCATCACAATCTCAACTAGGAATATAGCATTGGTAAAAGGATTAATAGATGATGGAAGCTTATTGCGGAATTCAAAACAATTGTAAATAAATATATCTTTGGATATGAGATAAAATAAACACCTCTTTGAATATCTTATTCTCCTATTATCTTATGTGGATATGACGTTTGGGGATGTAGTATCTCTATAGAGTCATCGATAAAGCTTAAACACATCCAAAAACTATTTATAGCCTATAACCTCAAAATTAAATAAAATACACCATATCATATCCTCCTCACCAAAGAAATTCTTTCCTCCATCGAGAGCATGGTTGTTATATACCTAGCGGGGGATAATATGGGGTACAAAGGGAGGTACCCAAAGGAATAATGTAATAATGGAATGGGCCATAGTAATAAATAAGGTGGTTAACCTGTATCATGTAAGGGACCATAAGTAGTTAGTAATAATGTAATGGGCTCATGGTATTAGATAGATGGTATTGAGGAAACCATGGTAATGACCCATCGTATTATATATATGAGGCCTATATAGAGGCTAGAGACTCCACATTGAGAGGTGTCAAGGAATACGGTATGAACAAGCATATGGCTTGTGGAGTGTTCTCCTCCCTTAAGGAGTGAATGTATGGTGTTGCCCTACCTTAAGGGTTTTGATATCAATAAAGTGAATCATTTCTATCTCTATTCAGATCTTGTTATCTTTGGTGATTATTTGCAGTTATTGGGTATATTGGTATCATTTCATATGTTTTAATATCAGACCTATAACAAGTGGTATCAGAGCACTTTCTTGGGCAAAAGCAGATTTTTTTTTTTTTGGCAGGAACCCTCCAGGGCGATGAGTTTGCAGGTCAGATCTGTACATTTTGGGGTAAAATATGTAAAATCTAATTGCATATCTAGATTCTTTGTGAAAAATACCTGATTTCAAAAAAAAAATCGGCTAAATCGGAGTCCGGATGAAGGAAATATCGCTGATCTAAAAATCAGTGGTGTTGTAGACATTTTTTCGAGGTAGCAAGTTTGCGGTGTAGATCTGTAAATTTTGGGCCAAATCTACAAAATATAATTGTAGGTCTGGATTCTTTGTGAAAAAATACCCGATTTAAAAAAAAAAATCAGTTGAATCGGAATTCGGATGAGGGAGATATCACTGATTTAAAATCAACTCTTTTTTCAAAAAAATTTATGACGGTGGGAGAGTTGCAACTCAGATCTGAAATTCCAGTGCCTGGATCAGGATTTCTATCATATGGGTAGATGCAGAATGGTTGTTCCATTTCTGAAAACAGGTCATAATAGAGATTCTAAGCAATATTGATGGAATTGTGGCCATTTCAAATTTTCGCCAAATAAGTGAATTTTTCTCAAACCCTCTTCATAGAAAATTTTATAGGAAAAGATGATAGTCCTACTATTGAAGAATTCCTACAAAGGCTAAAGTTCAAATATGGGGAATTTTGGAAGTCTATATTACCGATTAGTATGAAAGAAGAGGCTGCCATATGGTGGAACTCACTTGGCATCAAAGATTTGTCCAAATTCTCAAATAGAGAATTGGAAAAACTCCTTATGTACAAATGGTCTTGTGCTCGAAAAAAGAATGAGACACATAAGAGTTTATTCTCTACTAGTGTCTCCTTATTGCAGGTTCATGGATTGATTCAGAAGGAGACAATCATTGTTTCTATAAATCCTAGTTGCAACCATAATTTTATCAATGTTAATTTGGCAAAAAAATTGCAAGTTCCAGCAAAACACATTGGAAACGCATAGGTGGATGACGAGGATGTTCAAGTGTATAAGGATTTGAAGATTTCTATGGATAAGTATGTGTTGCATGGTGATTTGTATACTTCAGAGATGGATAATATGGATGTTGTTTTGGGATATCCTTGGATAGAATCTGTGGGTACTATAAATATTAATGTGCAGAAGAAATTCCTGAAGCTCTGGTATAAAAATAAGAAAATTACATTACAGGATATTTCCATCAATAAACAAGTAGAGTACATGGAGGTTGAAGCAAAAGATGTTCAAGGGACTGACATATCAGATGATGAGCCAGTGATGATCGACAATCAAACACAAACAAAGGCTGAAGCAAAAAAGGTTACAGGTGTTGATACATCAGATGAGGGCTCAATGGTTGAAGTAATATTGGAAGATAGGACACCACAGCAAGCACCACAACATGCATCAGATAATAGTTAGGCTCTAGTAAAGGGTGAATTAAAGAAAAAGACACCGTGGGTTAAAACTTCAACATATCATCACCCACATCACCCCGCAAGAAAACAACCAACAAGATGGCAGCCAATTAGCCACAAGGACAACAACCCCCCCATGACGGATAGTGAGGAGCGAAGATCCACCTACTACACATCAACATAGAAGAGCTACCATGGTCAACTTCCATCTCAAGCGAGCGAGGCACCAGCGAGATCGAGGGTTCACCTTTCTCTTGGATGGCTAGATGCATGTGCATGGTATCAGTGGACTACTCTTTTGAGTAGATTTTATTATTTGTGTTCTTCCCATGTTTCGGGGACGAAACATGTTAAGGGGGTGGAATGTTATATACCTAGGGGGGATAATATGGGGTACAAAGGGAGGTACCCAAAGAAATAATGTAATAATGGGATGGGCCATAGTAAAAAATAAGGTGGTTAACCCGTATCATGTAAGGGACCACAAGTAGTTAGTAATAATGTAATGGGCCCATAGTATTAGATAGATGGCATTGAGAAACCATGGTAATGACCCATGGTATTATATGTATGAGGCATGGTATTGTATGTATGAGGCCTATATAAAGGCTAGAGACTCCACATTGAGAGGTGTCAAGGAATATGGTATGAACAGGCATATGGCTTGTGGAGTGTTCTCCTTCCTTAAGGAGTGAATGTATGGTGTTGCCCTACCTTAAGGGTTTGATAAATAAATAATAATTTCTATCTATTTCGATCTTGTTATTCTTGGGTTTATTTCTATTTCTCATATATTTGCAGGTCAGATCTATAACAATGGTTATAACTAGATGTCTAAATTACAAGAAGAGGGTGGATGACATGGAAGACAAAAGAATTCCTAAAATTGCTTCAAACTCTAACCAAAACCACCTTCAAATCAAGGGGAGTTGGCATAAGGATGCTTATTTTTTGATAGACCAAAGGGCAATAAAGGAAGATATTATTTTGTAGAATAAGGATAATATCAAATATATTTTTACCTTGAAGATTAAGGAGAAATTGTGTTGTGATAAGAGTTAGATGGAAATATTGTATCCTCCTCACCAAAGCAAGCCTTTCCTCCATTGAGAGCATGGTTATAACTAGATATCTAAAGTATAAGAAGAGGTTGAATGACATGGAAGACAAAAGGATTCCTAAAATTACTTCAAACTCTAACCAAAACCATCTTCGAATCAAGGGGGTTGGTATAAGGATGCTTGTTTTTTGATAGACCATTGAGCGATAAAGGAAGAGATTATTTTGTAGAATAAGGATAATATCAAATATATTTTTACCTTGAGGATTAAGGAGAAATTGTGGTGTGATAAGGGTTAGATGGAAAAATTAAGATATTATAAGGAGGTGATCAACCCAACCTTGAAAATAAAAGGTATCTCTATGTCTTGAATAGTGTAAAAAATAAAATAAACATGTCTAAAATAAGAACAAATTGTCATGAGCTCCATAGTGAAACTAGGCATTGATTAATTCCCAAAACTCATTGGGATGGAAGAATTTGTCACCTATGTGACACTTAGATGATTGAATATGAAAATAACTATCTTATATTGTCCATCATACACTCAGATTAGATCTAAATTTTAAAATATTTATCACACTATCAAATTTCTTGACCTTTTAATTCAACAAAATCATTGGGATCTTGAAACGCTTTTCTTAATGCTTTTCTAGAATAAAAATAAAAAATTTAAAATTTCCAAGTAATATATTTCCTTCTTTACGGTTCATTAGAATATTTTTTTATCTCAGTGAATTTTAGTTGTCATCATCATCATTATATGAAATATATGATAATTTTTTTTATAAAACTTATAAAAAATTGTAAAGTTATATAGACCATAGTATTCACTTTGTTTATCGGAAAAAACCATAATATATTTTTATATTTTAAAAATTAATAAGGTGAAGAGAGGCCTAGAATCATAATATTGATTTATATGGAATAGGTGAACAACTTGAAATAATATATAATTTTTCCCAATTCTAAGAATTAAATATGTACTAATTCTCTATATAATGTCTTTTTTAAAATAATTAGATAATTAAAAGTCTAAATAATTAGACAATTAAAATTTAGAAATTGTATTAAAAAACAAAGACTTGCATTTAATAATATATGCCAAATAGAAAATTTAAAATTTAGAAAGAATAACAAATTTATTATAAAATTATGTATTTATAATTTACATATTCATTGTTATAAATGTTTACATTTTCATATCCAATGTAATATGCATAAAAAAAGAGATGAAACAATGATCTATGAGAGAGTCTCTCACTCATAGTAGTTATACAGTTTCTCCCCTAGTTACACAATCTCTTTCATAGACAGTCCTATCAAATTTATGTCATCACATCCCCATTCTACACATCAACCACAATCATCTCCCAACCTGAATCCCATGATGTGGTTCCTACTAAGTCGACACAAACATCCTTTGGTAAAACTTCATTATCATATGTGTCTTCAATTTTTCCCAAGCGAACTCCCTCAATATCAATTTTAATGGATCGATCTCCTAATCTTGGGTCTCCTTGTAGTCCCTTCATAGCTTGAGGGTCTTGCCATATTAATTTATATGCATGGATTTTCATTACTTGGAAGCCCAAATTATAGGACTAAGCCTTCATTATCTTTGTGCAAAGGATTCTTTATTTTTGAGCTCAACATGTATGAGGATAATGATCACATACTTAACTCAAGCCCATTTTAGGGGAAAAGATGGACTATGCAAGAAACCGTGGATCCTAACCTTTGATTTATCTTTAGAGTCACTCTCCATTGTTCTAGTCTAGGTAAAGATGCAAACCTTCTACTTTGATTCATAAAGTATGATGGGTATTCCGCTGAAAAATTTATCACAACAAATAAAATAAAAGTATACTAAAATCCAAAATATGTATTATGAGGATTATTTTCCTTAGAATTCTAGATGTATTAAGTTACTATGTCATGCATGAAATATATACGATTCAAAATATAGAGAAAAAACACAAATACAATTACTCACAACCATAATAACACGATATTATTGGGGAAACCCTAAGAAAACTTACCTAGAAGGTGAGGCTACTCTTCTCTCTCTTTATTTGAATGTAAATGGATGCAAGTACAATGCACAAACCTATATGGTTTCTTTCTCTCTATCTACACTCCACTACTTTTCTCTCCTATGGAACAAAATGGACTCAAATATAATGTATTCCCTTCGCCTCCTAGTGGTCTGGTTATAACACAACTTGGTAGCCAACTACTGGTTATGTTTGACTTAATCAACTCTTAACTAGAGTTATAATATTGACTCTTTTAGAGTCTTATTCATAATTATTAGTTTTCTAGACCATTTTCCATGCATAATGGGATTGACATGCCATTGTCTCAAATCATGATGATCAAATTGGGAAAGTGAACTTGCAGGTGACATAACTTATGCATACCAACTCCATTTTAAGTCTTTATTATGCCATTAGAAAGGTATATGTGTAAGGTCGAGATAGATGGTGAAAATATTGAGAATAAATTTTCTACCCTTGAAAAACATTGTATAATGCCTCAAACAGATTCTGAAAGGTTTTAGACCCTAATTCAACAAATTAGGACCATGGATAAAAATGGTCTTGTGAGATTATTCCTTCAAAAGTTTCACACTAAATGGTATCAGATAAATTTTCTTTGGGTATATTGTGGAGAGTTGTAGGGGATCAAGATCAATTAAGCTTAAAGTCACAAAACCTTAGTTACGACAAAAAGAAAATTGTTAACAACTCTCATGATCATATAGAAGAGAAGTTTGTACGACTACAAACACAAGTCACAAATTTAAACCATAATGTGAGCCTCCTCATGGTTTCCCTAACTAATAAGCTCATACTATTCGAAGAAGATTGAAGTTCTAGTGTAGATTTTGAATTAGAGGGGAAATCAGTATATTGTGAAGCTAAAGAAGGAACTTAAGAAAAAACCTGGAAAGGATCAACCTAGTTCGAGAATTGTTAACCATTCACAGTCCCTATTCAAAATGGAAATGAAGGTCAACATTAATTTGTATAAGGTGAGATTGATGTTATGAAGCTAAATCATTGGTTGCAATAATTAAAATTTTATTTTAGCATTTATCATATAGATGAACAACATAATTATTCATTTTATCAATTGAAATTAGAGAGTCCTGCCTTGACTTGGTGGGAAAGCCACACAAAGAACTTGAGGTTGGAGGGAGATCCTCAAGTGACTACGAGCGAATATTTCAAAACCCTCATAGATTCACAATTTTTTTCTATTGGGTATGTAGAGGACCAGTGGATCTGGTAGAATTACTTCAAGTAAAAGTAGTATAAAAGTGTACAAGAGTACACCACAAAGTTTGGAAAGATGGCCACAATGTTGGGTATCTCCCCAAAGAATAGAAACATACTCCTCAAGTATTTGTGGGTCTACACAACCATATATGGAATCAAGTGATGTCATTCAAACCTTAAATGGTGGAAAAGGCTTGTGTACATGCATAATACCTAAAGGCATATGCCATAAGAAAGGTAAATCAAGTGGGTCGAAGTAGGAGTGCCACAATGCTTCTGAGGGGAAGAAGAAGTGGAAAGGGGGATAAGATAACGAGATGAAAGCCACAACAGACTACTTCAAATATCCCAATAACCACTACAACCATTATAATGTTAACGGTCATATAGTGGAGAAGTGCAAAAATTTGCATCTATACTTATCCCAAAGAACAAAAAGAAAGGTGCAAAGAAGAAGAACCTCATGGTCATTGATTTGAGAAACAAATTTGAAAGAAACTAGGATGTGGGGTGAGAATATAATTAGTACATCAGTGCAGAAGGAGGCAAACATGTGTAGCCTTCAGTAATAGGAAGAAAACAAAAAGACTAGACTAATCCATATAAAGATATAGGTCAAGAAAACAAATATTGATGTTGCTATTTGACTTTGGATTATAGGACAATCTCATTAAAATAGAGTTGGTTAAAAATTTTGGATTCGATCCAGATGAATTGATAATGATGGAAATGGAGGATTCGGAGTTGAATCTATAACATATGAAGCTAACTTAGTTGCAACTTCCACCTAGGCTATGATTATCTACCCTCCTAGTGGTTCCTTAACTGGATTTCAATCTCGACCCATAACAAGAAGGTATAAGTGGATGTTTTATCGAAAATTTCATGATCATCCACACCCATATCCATTGGCATGGTTAAATAAGGATGTGAAAATAAAGTTAAGTAGTGTGAAATCTTATTTAATACAAGTATTGATTTTATTGATGAAGAAAAATTAAATGTAGTTCCCCTTAATCTATTTGGAGTGTCGTTTGGAAATCCCTATATGTACATGAAATATGCAATCTTCATGTGGAGATCCAACTAGGATTGCCTCATAAATGCTAGAAAATCCTTCACCATCCACGTGCATAAAGGAAAGTCCAAAATTTCACTAGCAAGGGCCAACCAAGCCAAGAAACTATCAGTTCTTGCAAGAAGTATGCTTTACTGTATTTAAGAGAAACACAATTTGTAGAATTCAATGAGAGCAAATTCATCCGTGGAGAGGTGTACTAAGAAACAAAGATAACAACTAGAAAATTGTATGCTGGCATACAAGGATGTGTTCTAGGAGCCTAAAGGGATACCACCTTCAAGATAAGTGGAGCATGAGATCCAGCTATTATTGGACTCCCCATTGTCAAATATTGGGTTATACAAGTAGCTTGTTATAGAATAAAGTGAGGTGAAGAAGAATTTGCAACAACTACTAGAACATGGTGTCATTCAACCAAGTATCTTGCCATGTGGCTAACCCATCATCAGTGTGCCAAAGAAATATGGGACTCAGTGGATGTGTATCGATTATAGGGTATTAAAAAAATTACACTCAAGAATAAGTATGCCCTACCTAGAATAGATGATATGTTGGATAAGTTTCAACAAACCAAATAATTCACCAATTTGGACTTAAAGTAAGGATATCACTAGGTTTGAGTAAAAAAAGAAGATATCTAGGAGATTGCTTTCAAAACTAGGAAAGGTTTGTATGAGTGGTTATTCATGTTGTTTGGCCTATGAAATGCTTCAACTAAATTTATGAGATTAATTAGAGGTATATTGCACCTTTTCATAAATCCATTTCTCTACATCCTGAAGATGAACCACAGTTGTGGGTTTGAAATGTCGATCATCTAACTATCACAAATGCAATGGAACTGAAAAGTTATTTGAAAAAAGATAACAATCACAGAAACATGAAATCTAAAATAATTTATTATTGTTTATTTGGATGATATAATGGAATACAATGCTACCTGGGAGGAGAAAACCTCACATTCGACGCAGATATTAGAGACATTAAAGAAGCACTAGTTGTTCTCAAGAAGTGTGAGTTTCCACAATAGTACTTGGTGGATATGGGGTATGTAATAGATGGAGGAGAATTGAAGATATATATTTTCCAAATGGAGGCTATCATGAAGTGGTTAGTGCCTAATTATAATGTTTCAACGGTTGATAGTTTCATTGGGGAAACGTAGTACTTGAGGAAATTCATAGCCTCATTTTAACAAGAAGTAGTGCCTTTCCACATCATAATAACAAGTGGCATGAATTTCTAGTTGGGAAAGGGTTACTAGAGTGTCATTGAGGAGCTAAATGGGAGTATTAGTCAAGCACTAGTTCTGGCAGTACCAAACTTGTAACAACCCTTTGAAGTGGAGATAGATGTTACTGGGTATGCTATGAGAGTAGTCTTGATGTAGGGAGGAAGGCTTGTATGCTACAATTACAAAGTATTTCACATGGAAGTTCTCAACTACCCTACCTACAACAAAGAGATCTATGCCTTAGTGAAAGCTATGAAGAAGTGGAAACACTATCTGATGGGAAAGGAGACAATGATCCACACATATCACTAGTCATTATAGTACCTGCAGGCCTAGAGTAAGCTACAACAGACTAGGAATTACAAGTGGGTGAGGGTTTTTACACCAATTTCATTTAGTGATAAATTAAAAGAATGGCAGCACAAAAAAGTTAGTCGACATGTTTTCAAGGCCACCCACATCAAATGTCACATCTTTGGGAACTTTGATGTGCATGGATCCATTCACCCATGATGCATACAAAGAGGCATATTTATAGGTTGGGGACTTCAAGGAGTTGTAATGCCAAATTCATGTGCATGATTATTGGCTTATATGGGCTTGACCTAGGTTTGGAAGAATTATTTAGCCAAGCAAATCCCGTAGCTACTGGCCCTTTTGGCAATAGTTCACAGAGCGCAGACTGAGGTCTCACCCGAGGTAGTAGGGGAGGGTGCTAGAACTAGGTTTCCACACCCTTAGGATGTTTGGATGTGGTCTATAGGTATCATGCGCCTTTCTGCAGCCTCGCGCTGCTCTATATTCGTGCAGATCCGAGCCCATAATTATTTTAACTTTCTATGATTGCATGGTTTACAGATCTAATCTATTTGATGAAGTACTGTAACTTAGATCTGCATAGATTAAACAGTTATATCAACCATTCATACAGTCAGATTCGTGATAACTTAGATTGTAAACAGAATTTGCAGAAGAAACTTAACTTTATTTCCACTTATCACCAATACATCCAGATCTTCCCAGCGCACTCAGCTGTAGGGGCCCGTGCACACAGTTGCAGACTCTTCCAGGCCTCTACGCACCTAGCTGCAGAGCCTCTATCCACTACCCAAGCCCCTGACTCGGACTTACAGATGCTTTCAAAGTGCTTCCCTCAAAAACCCATTACAATTCAGATCCAAGATCATACCCAAAAAGATCTGCCTTTCCCTCATAGAGCCGCACTCTATTTATACCTTCCTATGGTCCACAAACCGACTTACTTCCTATTATTTTATATTATTTCTTGGGTGAACAACCCTTTAACTCGACCTTTTACTTCTCTACATATTTCTGAGGTTTACAATATTTTGATCCTATTTTCTAGGCTATCAGACCCAAAACTGTTACGCGGGACCTTCACTACCCAACAGTCCCCCAACACAATCATCATGACTTGTCTCAAGTCACTTGTTGGTGCGGTGAGACACGTTGTCATGGCTTCGTAGTTCACCTACCTCTGAGTGACGCTCGTCGTCCTACTGCTTCTTCATTGTCTCCTACAATGCTTCATCTGGATCTTGCTTCGTTGTTTCTACCACTTCTTGTGATCGATAATGCTCATTCTGCTCTACTCAGTTAACATAGAACACCCCTTCCTAGGATTGTAGCTCTAGCAAGGAAGCCACATCCAGGACCTCCTTGTACCACCAAATCCATTTTTGACCTTCGTATCTACTTTTCGTAGTGTCTGCTGCAGCTTGTGTTGCAATTTTGCAAGACCTGTGCTGCTGTCCGCGAGATCCCAATCCTCAACATCCTTTGGAGACAACTTTGTAACTTTGTTTCTACCTGTGGCCTTCATTCGTCCATCCTTTCGCCTTTCTGTTGTGGTTCGCTAACCTGTCCCTGGGCGGGGAAACGACATCTAGAACAATTCTGCTTCGTGTCTCCCCTTTTCCGGTACATTCCCTACTATTGATCTTGTCTTCTGCGTAATGCCCGCAACTATCAACACTGTTAGGGCTTGGATCTATCTCAGGCTGAAGGAATGCAGGTCTAGGGTAACATCAAACCATGCTTAACCTGGTAGCTAACTCTACTAGGTCGGGAGAGGGCTCTCTCCTTATCAATCTCAATTAGGATATTGGAAATTAGGGCTTGAGATGACTGAATTTAATGTCTATTTTAGGCTAGGTATAGTAGCTCAGAGGATTTTATTGGATTTGTTTTGGGTCAAAACAATAAGAGAAAGGATGATTTGGACTATGGAATTGATGTCAGTTTCTCTCGGCAAACCTCAGGAAAATTAAGTGTCATGCTCAGCCAAGTGAAGATTGCCCACTACACTGTAGGCATCAAACAAAGGATGGATCTACAACAACAAATTTAGATGAAAGAGAATAATGAGGTTGCTCAACAGAGCATCTAGCAAAGGATGAATTCTGTTAAGACAACCATTACAACTAACAGCAAAATCATCATAAAAGGAGCATCGTTACAGATGAATTCCTAACATATCTCTTAGAGAACGCTGCAACACAAAATAGTAGAAAATACATAATGTATAAATGAATTTATGAGAAAAACATACTGGACATTTAAGCATCGTGATGGATCCCAGGCCTAAAGGGCAAAAACTGCTTTATTAAAATGATATTCAAGAAAAATTTACACAATGTCGAGTAGCCTCTCTTCTACCAAAATCAAACCTCTACACTATGAAATTCATAAAATTTATGCATTTAGCTCATCTCCTGTATTAAGGGAATTGAGCTCAACCATCTTCTTCAAAATAGAATCAATTACATTAAACTTGGACCGAATTTCTAAAAATAGGTGTTGAAGATGAACTCGTATCTTCTAAACCATAGTACTTGTTACAAAACTGGAAGAGGTTTTTGTAGATAAGGTCATGCTGGAGAGAAAACTCTCTCAAATTCTGGAAATGCATTTCCAGTTTCTTGAAATCCGTGCTACAAAATCATCTCTAAAACAAAAAATCATTAAAAACTTAAATCTATCAAAATGAGCTGTAAAGATCTAGTCAAATATTCAAATTCATGACACCTATGAATAAACTGAAAGAGTTTTTTGTTATATGGCTCGTGTTAATAGAAACCTCCTTGGCTTTTTCAAAATTACTTTCCATCTGTTGTAAAATGGCACTGCACTAAAATGACTAAAACAATAAAAAATATGAAAAATTTGCTTTGTTTTAAAATATCACTTCATATCTCCCAGATAGTAGCACCTGTGCATAAACTAAAGGAGGTTTTTGTTATTTGGTATGTGATGGACAAAAAACTCTTTCCCTTTTGAAAAATTCCTTACCATTATTTCAGAAACTGATCTGGTATTGAACTTGTCATTGTGTGTAGCAACTGACCTCAAAACATGCATAACCAAGAATCACTCATTCATTTTGATCATATCTTCTGATCGAGAAACAAGTTATGGGGGCGTGATATAACGTTGGAAATATTTTTCCGGGCTTCTTCTGGTGGAAATACTTAAGATATGATTTTCACTGAAGATCATGTGCAAAACATCTCTGAAAACCAGACATAGTAAGAGCCCATTTTGATCCCTGGTGATAGGCTACAAAGGCTGGAACTAACAAACACCATGCGTGTTAGAGAGTCCTACTTCTCCATCGGCCATATCACCACCCTCGGGCACACTCCTTGTGCAAAGATAATGAACAACTTCATATTGATAACTAGCATGTATTTTCCAGAAGTGTAGGTTGCTCGGTGGATGACCCTCGATGATTTATAAGCGATTCGAATTTCAAATTCATTGGTTCCCGCTTGTTCTAGTGTCCTCGTGTAAAATATGTGGCAGCTCGTTCAATATCTAACTTGTACTTCCTCTCTTAATTGCCTGCTGCTCGGTCCCTTTTGCCATAATGCAGACATATTTTCATGAATAGTGACAGGAATGGTTACCTCTTTTCTTAGCAATGCATCGGCGTACTTTTTATCGCGCAACCGCAATCTTGTTGATGAGCTAAATCGATGCGTAGATTGGTACTCACGCCTCTTTCCCCTAGACTGCTTTATCGTCCCACGCTCTCTTTCAACTAGCTAGAGCAGTGAGACTGTCCCTCGAATGGTTAGTTGGGTGACCCGGCCGCCTGTGTAGAGCTTCATGTGACTTCCATTCACTCGGCCTGGGAAGGGGTATCTATTGAGTTTGGCAAGATGAACCGTGCCCCCATTGGTAACTTCTTTGATGACATAGGGTCCCAACCAATGCATTCAGAGTTTGCCAGGGAATTTCTCAAACTTACTATCATATAGCAATACTAGATCATTTTCCTTGAAGGTGCGCTCCTTGATATGACGATCATGCCACGCTTTCTCGCGCTGCTTCTGTACTTGCTGATGGAATCCAACCAAAAACCATTCCTCCTCTAGCTTTGCTAACTGCGTGAGCCTCTCCTCCAAAGCTCCGCAGTCTGTCATACCTATGATTGCCGCGATCCATAGACTAGGAACAATATATTCCATATGCATCATGACCTCCTTTCCATAGAATAACTGAAAAGGTGTCTGACCTGTCAACTTCTTGCACGTGGTTTGGTATGCCCATAGCATAATAGGGATGCACAAGTCCCAGTCATCTCACTGCTCATTATAGACCTTGGTCAACGCAGTCTTCAAGATTTTGTTGAATGCCTCAACGGTCCCATTTTCTTGCATGTGGTATGGCGTACTCTGTTGGTGATGTATTTGGAATTCCTCAATGAGTGCACTGGTTGTTTCATTCAGGAAATGCATTCCTCGATCGCTCATGAGAATTTTGGGACAGCCAAACCTTGTTAGTCCAAAGGGCATCACCGTGTACTGAAAGCAACCCCATTCAGTGGCGAACGTTGTTTTACTCCTGTCCTCTGGCATGATCTTGATCTGGTGGTATCCTGAGAATCCATCTGTGAAGGAGTAGGCTTCCTGCCCCCCCACATTTTCCAATACCTCATATGTAAACGGAGTTGGAAATGGATCGTTAACGCAGGCATCATTGAGCTTCCTGAGATCTACACAGAAACAAATCTCACCCTTCTGTTTCTTCTCCTGCACAACCATCAGACTTACCCAATCAAACTCCTCGACTAGTTCAATGATTCTTGATGCTAGCATCTTGTCCAGTTCTTCACAGACCTTTTCTTTATATTTTGGGTTCAATTGGTAGGGTCGCTGCTTAACTGGTTTCACTTTTGGCTTTGACGTTATCTTCATCATTCCTAGGTATCCTACGATCCCTTTTAGCTTTGTGATTTTTGTTGGGAATAAATCTTGATATTTGCAAAGCAATTCGACGACCTTCTCCACTGTGGCATCATCCCAATAGTCCCCAAGCATTGCATACTTCAGCTCGTCTTCTATTTCGATATTGACTTGTCTCGTTTTCAACAGTGCCGTGATATCTGGATATTCGATTTTGGGTCCGTGCACCTCATGGCTCCCCTCTGATTCTGGAATATTGATGTTTCGCGGATTGTCCTCATCATCTTCTACCTAGACATTATAGCATTCGAGAGCCTAGCTCATCTATCGCGACTAGTTGGGCCGCACAGTTTCTTTTGGTTCCAGTGGCATCTTGAAAATGGCAGCTTTTACCAGCTATAACGTGTCGTCCACGAGATCCATCCATTGATATTCAAAGAGGAATGTCGAAAAAAACCCTTCCCGCTAGATATCCCACTCGCCTGTGTCGTGTCGAAGCTCTGCTTCAGTATACTAGTTTCTGGGAATGACATCCAGGGTGTGATAAAATAAGTGCACCCATTCTAGCTAAGGTTCTTCTCCGTAGGCTTTGATCCATCTGGTAGGTGCATGCGCGGGTGATCATGTCCATCATATTTCTCTGTTAGGCATAATTCCGGCTTCCCAAATCTAATCTTCATCATATGCCTGCAGGCGCACTAATATTCGAATGCCCCTTCATGTGTTCCCCACCATCGCACAAGCGTCACGCGCAATGCCCACCTCATTGCATCAAACCATTGGTGCTTTGGTACTGCGACTTCAAATTTGGTCAAGAATTTGTCTATTATTTTTAGCCCATCATATATTGGCATTTCGTGATCCTGGGCCCTCATGCAGTAAAAAGATTTAGTCACCATGTTGCAATGTAGCGTGGTCACTTCGTTCAACCTATTGCGCCACTAATCATCTTCCTCATCTAACTCAGAAGTGCAGGATTCTCCATAGCCTCGTGATATTCTTCTATCCCCTGCAGACTTGACCCATTCTCGCCTTTGTGCAACCATTCTATAACTACAATCTGCGTCGTCGTCGCTTTCCTTGTTGCGCACAGGTTCAATGTAGCGCGGTCCTTTAGCCGGATCTAGTGGAATGACCACGTGGAGCGACTTTGTTTCAAATATCATTGTCCACTTCTTTAAATTAATAATCTTTTTCATGTCGGTGGCCTAGTCTATTCCTAACAACATGGGATATGGCCTACTTTCATCCATGAGCTCAATAACTTCAAAGTCCATCCAAGTACTTGCACCGTCAAGGTCTACCGTAACTCCTTGTAGCATTCCCATGGGCAGTACCTTCTGCTGATTTTCCATGCGCAGTTGGATAGGGGACCATTGTAGCATAGGCTTACCCATGCACTCCCAAATCTGTTTAGGTAGTATGTTGGCATCTGAGCCTAGATCCAGAATGACCTAATCCATTTCATAGTCGTCGATCTGTGTTGTTAGTCGCATTTCCCTCCCGGTCCATGATGCATGTCTTCCCAAATTTCGAACGATGTGAGGTTCACTCCATCCTGCGCATCTATATACCAACTCCTGCAAGCCTTTAGCTTCCCTGTTGTCATGAAGCAATTTTATACATGTCTCTAGAAAGGTAGTTATTGTTGAGGGATCCTTGTCTGCCTCTGGCTGATCCCTACTACCTAGGGTAGAGACCTCCGCGAAGCTCCCCCGAGCTTCCAGATATGTCTCCTTACTGATTCCTAAGTTCCTTTCATCCACTCCTATAGCCATGCCACTTCTTAGTACCATGTTGACTTTGGGATCTTCCTCGCGGGGTTCGTACCTCATCATCTACACATTTTGGGTCGTTTTTAGTTGCACTGTCCTTTTTTCGCAAATTTGTGCTAGCAGCGTAGGAAAATTTATCAGCTCATGATGGAATTGCTCACAATAATTGCATGAAATTCTAGTTGGTTTGGTACAATCCTGTGCGTAATGTCCTAGTTCCCCGTAGTTCTAGTAGATTAGTTGCCCGTGACCCCTTCTTGGCCCCATTCCGCCTTGTCCTCTTCCTTGGCACTGGAACCCACTGCGCACGATCACCGCGGCTAGATCTTGACCTCACGCCTCAGTCTGCATTCTGTAAGTAGGTGACTGTTCCATTAAAAATTGGTAGCTACAACAGTCTCTTTCCTCTTGGCCCATCGACCTGCAAAAGTTGCAAAATAGCTACTAAGGGTTTTGGTTGTATTTTGGTAATAGATGACAATTATTAGTGTTGTGCTTTCCCCCCACTTGATAGATTGTGCACCAGAGTGGGGCTATGGTGCTTGGTCCTACCTGTGCCTCTGACCGCAATAGGATTGGTCCCCCCATTCCCACAAAATTCATTGAGACCGAGCAGTGATCTTTATCATGTCCCTGGCTTCTGCACTTTATGCACCATACTTCCTCCTAGACTTCCGGTCACGATACCTGTTCTTGTTTTAACTTCTCATTTCCAAACACAAATTTTGGATTTGCACTTGGATTTGCTGAACTCCCAACCCCGAGTCTTGTAACGGAGTTTCGTTTAACCTCATCGTTGTCTCTAGCGCTTCGTCCTGGGTTGAGATCTTTTGTTGTGATAAAGTCGTCCTCAGATATTGTGTTAAGGATGCCATAAACCAAGTGCAGTGCTGCGAATTCGTCAATGTCATGTTAGCCTCACAAATAGTACTTTTCAGTCTTTGGTCCAAATCCCACAGGGTTTCACCAGGCATCATCGTGATCTCTTTGAACCCTATAATCAACTATATTTCTGAATTCAACCGGCTAAACTCCTTCTTCAATTCGGTCTGGATTTCTTCTATCCCCACCATTGGGTGATCACTCGAGTACTTTATGTACCATGTCATTGCTTGGTCTTGCAATGCATTGACTAAGGTAGCCTTTCTGATATTATCATCTGCAATTCGCTTCGCATTCCATACTGATGTTAACACAAACTAGAATTGTTCTGGGTTTTCACTTCCTGCTCCTTTGAATACCAGTAATTGGATCACGCTTGTCATTGTTACCCTTGAACTACTATTGTTCCTGGTCCCTTCGCTCCTTTAATTATTTTCTCTGTAGAGTCCCCGTGTTTCACACCAGACACCCCTTAGGTAGATCTCAGTCCTGGCAACAGAACCATTTGTTGGCTTATATGGGCCTGACCCAGGTTCAGAAGAATTATTTAGCCAAGCAAATCCCCCAGCAATCGGCCCTTTCGGCAACAGTCCATGGAGCGCGGATTGAGGTCTCACCCAAGGTAGCAGGGGAGGGTGCTAGAACCAGGTTTCTGCACCCTTGGGATGTCTGGATGTGGTCTGTAGGTATCGCGCATCGTTTTACAGCCTCGTGCTGCTCTATATTCGCGCAGATCCAGACCCAAAATGATTTTAACTTTTTATGATTGCGTGGTTTACAAATTTAATCTATTTGATGAAGTACTGTAACTTAGATATGCATAGATTAAATAGTTATATCAACCATTCATACAGTCAGATTTGTGATGACTCAGATTGTAACACAAAATTTGCAGAAGAAACTTATCTTTATTTCCACTTATCACCAATACATCCAAATCCACCCAGCGCACCTAGTTGCAGAGCCTCTATCCACTACCCAAGCCCCCAACTCAGAATTACAGATGCTTTCAGAGTGCTTCCAACAAAAACCCATTACAATTCAGATCCAAGATCATACCCAAAAAGATCTGCCTTTCCCTCATAGAGCCACACTCTATTTATACCTTCCTATGGTCCGCGGACTAACTTATTTCCTATTATTTTATATTATTTGTTGGGTGGACAACCCTTTGGCTTGACCTTTTACATTTTTTGCTCTGCATATTTCGGAGGTTTACAATATTTTGATCCTATTTTCTAGGCTATCAAACCCAAAATTGTTACACGGTAGCTCCGCTACCCAACAATGATGGCGATATCATAGTTTACTGCCATCTTCATGATGACTTATTCTATAGGATAGATAAATTATGTATTCCTAAAGGTGAGCATCTGCAACTAATTACAGATGGTCACACCTCCAAGGTTGCAGGGCACTTTGGTGTAGGGAAGACAATGGACAAATTGCAAAGGTATGTGTGTTGGCCCAAGATGCAAGAACAAGTAGCTAGTACCATACGAGGATGTATGCTTTGTTGTACCAACAAGACCAATAACAAGAAACAAGGTCTATATTATCCCTTTCATGTAACCAATACTCCTTTGGAAAGTCTTTCCCTAGATTTTGTGGGAGGTTTACCAACAACTAGGAAGTTACATGACTACCTATTCATCGTAGTTGACGTGTTTAGTTAGATGTGTTTTCTAATGCCTTTTAAAAAGACCATAAGTGGGAAAGGAGAAACATATATGTTCTTTGGATAAGTTTGGATAATTTGGGATACCAAGAAGCATTATTTTAGAAATGGACACAATATTTCTTAGTGTTTTTTGAACTAAATTATGGGAGAAGATGGGTAGAAATTTGAAGCGGTCTACCACATTTCATCTAGGAACAGATGGGGATATAGAAGTAGTCAATAAGAATTTGGTGTAGCTTTTGATGGGATACAATTAGAAGCATTTGAAGGCTTTGGATGAAAATCCAATATATATACAACAATCTTATTACAAAGTAGTCAAAACTTCTACTGGAAAGTCCCCGTTTGAAACTTATTTTGGATATTTTCCATCTTCATGTTTGAATATTGCATAAGGGTAACAAGGAGTGAGGGAGGATATTACAGAGGATACCTTAAGAGAATAATTTTTTTTTTGAGAAGATTGGTAAAATTCATATGCATGTACAAGAGACACTATAGGAGTCCCAAGAAAAACACAAGGCCATGCATGATTAACATAGAACAAAGAACTCACTTAAGGTGGGAGGAAAACTATGGTTATATTGGAACAAGGATAGGCTATAGGGTCCTCAGAAGAAAATTAAGGCTCTATGAATGGTCCCTTTGAAACACTAGAAAATGTGGGATATAATGCCTATAGACTCTGTGGTAGATGTAGAGAATGTGAAACTCTATAAACCTTCTATGCTAGATCAAGAAGAGGAACAAGTATTCCCCTTTATAGGGGATTCAACAACAGATGCTTGGGAAAAATTAACAAAGTATGTAGTTTTGTAGAAGAGGTACAGAACTACAAGAAATGGTAACATGAGCCTTGGTGGATTGGGTTGAAAGGATAGATTCTAGGAAAGGCTAAATGGTATACCCAAGAGAAGGTGGAGGAAAAATTTCCTCACCTCACTCAATAGAAGATATGATGATCAAAATCCTCCCAAAATGAGGAGGTGTGACCTGGATTTTATCATTATATGTTTTTCATACATATTGAAGCTTTCATGGTGGGAAAAGTGGAGGAATCAGTTCATAGTACCATTTTTACCATTGGGACCAAGTTTGGCAAATTGGGGTCTGAAATCTTCTCGGGGTAGCTTGAGGAATCAAACGAAATTTTCCAGGGGTAAAATATTTATGCTTAATTACACACCTTTTAATGTTACTATACACACATATATATTTTCAACAACATAAGAATCACCTCAATCAAATTCTGCATGCAAAAGTTATGCCACTCGAAAGTTTACCTTTTTTTACGATCGTAATTCAAGAGGATCCTATGCCAACACCCATTATTCATGGAAAATGGGATAGCCACATGATCATGATCAAGAATAATCTAGAAGACTCAATATTGTAAGTCTAGTTAACAGTTGAAGGAGTCAAAGTTAACCACTAGTATGCTATCAAGATGTTTTATAACCAGAGCACTAGGAGGAAAAGGGGTTACATTCTATTTGAGAGAATTTTGTTCCATACATGACGAGAGTAGCAATGAAAGGATAGGTATAAATTAAATAGAGAAGATGTGTGTTCCAGAACATTCCACAGGCCACATGCCTCACTTCTTTATGTTTGCATCCATTTTTCCATTTAGAGAAAGCGAGTAGAGCAACCCTACTTTCTAGCTAGGGTTTCTCCAAAAAGGATTTCCTAAGTTATATCTTGTGCCAATTTTTGGTTTGTGATTTTTATTTTATTTTTCTTTATTCTTTACATAATTATAATTTTCATGCATAGAAAATATAAAATAATTAATAGATCCATAAATCTAAGGAGAAAAAAAACCTTGTGTATATTTCAAGTTTTCTAATATATGCTAGTAGATATTTTCTGATGAATTTTCTAGTGGAATATCCACAGAAATTTTACTTATCACAAAAAGCATCAATATGGACTAAAAGTAATATGATGATCCAATCCAAATAATACCTCCCCCTTTTGGAGGCTTTCATTTCCCAAAATATTTTATTGAATGAGGTGAGGAAATTGTCCCTTTACCTTGTCCCTCGTGTCCCATTTAGTTGAATTGGAAGTTTTCTTTCCAAGCCCATATTCCAAAGGTCATGATGCCCTGTCTTATAGTTATGGACCTATTATGAAAGACTATATCCTCTATAAAATTTACCTAAGCATCTGGTGTTAAATCCTCTACAAAAGTTAGGGCCTGTTCCCTTTCGTATTCCAACATGGAAGGCTCATAAAGTTTAATATTTTCTACATTCACCAATATATAGAAGTGCATGTATGGGTGTAGACTAAGTCCATAGGTGTTATCTTCTGTAATTTCCAATATCTCAAAGGGACCATATCGCAGGGCCTTGATGTTCTTATCAAGACCCTATATCCTCTCCTTATTTAACTATAACAATACTCAGTCTCCCACTATAAATGACTTCTTGTTGGGAATCACGATCTCCATTACACCAAAACCCACAGGTGTTAGTAATTGGACACATCACTAGAGTTAATGGATCAAAAAGAAGAGGTTAAGCACATGTCAGGAAACACATGAGGAGCACTATTTTATCCAATGTCCAACAAACTCCCACCCAGCGTAAGCCAGGTGTGATTTGATCTCGAGACCTTTGGCTTTGATACCACTTATTTGATTTTCCATTCCTTTTGTCTTCTTCGCTTTTCCAGTAGTGTTTCTCTGCAGTTGTTCATTTAATGTTGGAGTGTTGCTCAAATTTTTATTCTTAGATTGATGTGAACTATTGTTGTCTCCTTTGACATATTTTACAAAAGTAATTGTATTTTTGTCCTCTACCTTGGATTCATTTGGATTCTCCTTCATAACCTAATCCAACCTTCATGAGTGGAGACCTGAGCATTTAATATCACATCCAGTTTTTTTAGTTCCTTTTATAGGTTGAATATTGATTTTTAAATTGATTTGTGCCTTTTATAGCCTCCTTTTCAGACTTACCACCTCTTATTCTAGTCTTCCACACTCCTATATTTTCTCCTTTATTTTTTGCAACAGAATGTCTTGCAGCTTCTTTTCTTCTTCAAGTTCAACTTTCAACTTGTTAATTTCTTTTGAATTTGATTCTTCTTTTACATATTTCAATAATATCTCTTTTTTCTTTCTATTCTTTTGTTCAAGCCTGTCTATTTCATCTAGGGCACTGATCAACTCCCTCTTAAGATCTACCCCATTTTCCTGTTCTTCTTCATATTCCTCAAAATATTTTTCAATTTCTTCCAAGGCCATCAACATGAATTCACTGGTTCCATCTTCACTAGATGGTTCATTGGAAACTTTAGATACACTGCTATCTTCTTGAGCATAGAACCTTTTCCTTTTAAAATTTTTCTCTCTCTGTGTTTTATTAGACTTGTTCTTTTATTTCCCTTTAGGGTGATTTTATTCTTTATTATAAGGACATTTGGAGGCATAATGTCCCACTCTTCTACAATTAAAAAAAAAAAATGGAAGTTTTCCTTTGTACTTACCTGTACCTTTCTTCAACCTTCTTACAATTTTTTCTTCCTCTTCATCAGAACCTCAGCATAAACATTCCTCTTCTTCTATGGACTTGTTTTCCTTGAAAGTTTCCTAATCTAGTGCCTAAATTCCAATTTGGAATTCTCATCTCATATGTTTTAAAGGAACCAAGTAGTTGATCTATGTTCAAAGTCTCAAAGTTTGTTGTCTCTTCTATAACTGAAACCTTAGGATTGAACTTAGATGGTAATGAACTCAATATTTTCTGAACTATTACATTTTCTTTGATTGTTTATCAAAGGCCCATCATGAAATTTATGTCCTCATCAACTCTTAAAAAAGCTTAGCAATATCTTCATCTTCATTCATTTTTAAAGTCTCAAACTATGTTATATATACTTGTAATTTGGCCATCTTGGCCTTTTTATCTCCTTCATGAATATTGTCTAATTTAACCCAGATATATTTAGTTGTCTAACAATGCGTTACTTTAATAAATTCAAAATCAGATAATCCACTTAGAAGTGCATTCATAGCTTTTGCATTAGCTATAAAATCTAGTTTGGCATCTTTGTTACTAGTCGTTTCCTTTTGTTCTTCATACCCTACTATCACAACAACCCATTATTTTATTCTAAGAGACATTAAATATGTCTTCGTTCTTACTTTTCAGAAGGCATAGTTTGTACCAGTAAATAGGGGGGCTTTATTTATTGAGAAAAATTCTTGACTGGCCATTTTACTGACTTAAGAACTCCTTTTGTTTGTTAGGATGATACTGAAAGAACTTGGCTCAGTTACCACTTATTGGGAATCATGATTTCCATTCCACCAAAACCCGCACGTGTTGGTAAATGGATGCATCACCAGACTTAATGGATCCAAGAGAGGCAGTAAGCACATATCATGAAACACATAGGGGGCATTGGTTTATCCAATGTCCAACACTTCTTTGTTTTGTGTTGATCATTTTCCTTATGAATTCTATAATGTCTCTTGTACTTATATATGGATCTACCTAATATTTAAAAAAAAAACTACCCTTAAGGCATCCCATGTAAGATCATCCTTTGCTCCTCCTTGTTGTTTATATGCAATATCTACATGTGTAGGTGGAAAATATCCAAAACAAGTTTCAAGTAGGGACTTACCACTAGAAGTGTGGACTTCTATGTTATAAGAGTTTTTTATACATACCATATCTTCATCCCAAGCCTTCTGATGTTTTTAATTATAACCTCTAAAAAGTTGAACAAAGTCTGGTCAGTTACCTTTGTTTATCCATCTGTGTGTGGATGGAATGTTGTAGATTTCTTCAACTTTATGCCCATATTCTCCCTCTATGTATTCCAAAATGCACAAAAAAATATTGTGTCCCTATCTAAAATGATGCTCCTTGGGATTCCAAATTGCATATAAACATGTCCAAAGAACAATTTTACTACTTCTTGCAAGTTGATGGTATTTTTATAGGGCATGAAAATGCACATCTTGATGAACCTGTCAATTACCACAAATGGGTAGTCATGTCCCTTCCTCGTTATTAGTAAGTTGACTATATTTTCAATTTCTTCTAATTATCTTAGTGAGAAATTTATTAAATTTACATTTAAATTATCACTCAAAGGTTTGTTTGGAACTTGCAAAGTGTCATGCACAATGTTAGCTTCCTGCTGCAGCAGGTTATTCATATTTCATGATTGACATTTTTACAGGCCAAATATGTCGTACTTTGCATGCTGCAATGCTCCATATTTGCTTAACAGTCTCCAAGCGAAGAAGGCT
>APFE031057986.1:178173-200730 GCA_000404065.3 Pinus taeda | reverse complement strand
TCCCCCTACTAATATTAATTAAATCTTCCCCTATGTATTATCCCTCCCCCTGGTTGAAAAATAACCATAAGTACCCCCGGGAATTGCTCAGTTTACCTGAAACTTAGCAAGAACCCTCAACCTTTAAACCATCTTCCAGATACAAATGGACTCCTTCCAGAGTATAAAATCCCTCTGAGGTAATCGGACCCCTTCCGAAACCTCAAATGCCTTTCACACCCACTTACTTACTCTTTCCGCCCAAAACAAACCCCTTGTCGACTTCATTAACACTCCGCAGACCCTTAAAAGCCAGATCGCATCGCAAGATCGCAGTTTCCTCTCCATGCAAGTTATGACCCATCCGTCACCACCCGACGCGATATCGCGATATCGGCGGTCGGCCGGGTCGCAAGCGCCAAATGTCCAACTCAAACACCCTTCGTTCCCCGCCGATGCGATATCGCGATCGCATCGGAGCTAGTTCATCGCATCACCTTCAGTATCAGCACCTCGCCATGTCATTCTGTACCAGGGACCCACCACAGCTGACATCATCCGCCGTACAGCCGACGTCATGTTGACGTCAGCAGCCAGAAAGCCGAAACTTCGCGTCGGAAGAGAAATCGCACTTCAGAGCTCCAGAACAAGAAACAGAGGCAGTTTTCGATGCGCGATTAGCGCAAAGCGCTAATCGCGCATCGCTACGGGAAATAGGCCGTTTCGGGGAATCTTTTGATTCCTTAGCCCGTTGTGCGCCGAAAAAGCCCGAAAATCGCCCGATCGTGCCAAGGTGATCCGGTTTAAAGACAGCAACAGATCAATGACAGAGTTTAAAGTGTATCAAATCAAATCATCAGATATCAAGCGTGTCAAAGAGTATCAGTAGATGGCGGAAGCCATCAATGTAGCGGCAAAGAGTATTAGTGAAAATCTTGAGCAGCGGCCCGAAGCAGGAGAACATTTAATACCTTCCAGCAGATTCAAAGAAAGAGGGCGAAGCCACTCGAAGCCCTCAAATCATAATTATTGCACATTTAACTCACACCAGAGTAGAACTACAGTTCCCAAATCACAATCATTCCAGCAGCACCGCATCTATCCTCCAAGGGCTACACTATCATCTTTTCTGATTCAGCTGCCCCTAGCGCAGCCAAAAAGATTTACTTGCATTTAATTCCAGCAACACTTCGATTTTTGAAGAGTTTTCTAGCAGACCTATGTAGGTCAGTTGTAATGAATGTCTTTCCGATATTTTGCTTATAAATACCACCCTGAACAACGTCGTGAGGGGTTGGTTGGTTGGTAGCAGTTGGTTAGTTTCCTTCCCAGTATTTTCTCCGAGCAGAGACCCGCACTGTAACTGTCATATTTTCTATAATCAAAGATTGTTGAAAGCATGGATTGCGAAACTACTTGATGTTTTCTCTTGGCCAAGGAATGATTACGGAATTCCTGTGCTTCTACATGATTCAATAAGTGTTTCCTATCCTCTTGTTAACTTTATGTTTTTTACCACCGTTCCACCTTCTAAATCGCAGGAAAAAAGAATAGCTTAAGATTTTGTTTCACTACACCTCAAGTTCAATTTATGCATTTTTCGATGTTTTCTTCAGAAATAGCTATGAGCATGTTATACTTAAATGATCTTGTTTACGCTGTTTCTTTCACATATGAATGCATGTTTAGGAATTCTTAACTGCTCCTGGATCCCATTCATCCATTTCTCCTCTTTTTCAGCATGATGAAATGATTCTCCTTTGCCTTTCATCCCTGATTTTCATTCCGTACTTTCAGTAGATTGATAATTGTATTTTGTGTGGCTATCCCGCTCCATAATCCCCTTGTGACCAAGAAAACGCAAAAGCAAGCCTCAATCCATGACTCCATGCCCAATGGTTCGAAACTTATCACACCTTACCTTGCCTCTTTGTTCGAGAATCCTACCCCCATCCAATCACAAACAAAACTCCCTTGAAGCCAGAAAGCTAGCCTAAAATCATCAACAAAAGTTGAATCATAAAGAGAGAGCCCTCTCTGATTGCAGGTGGGCTAGAACCTGCAATCCGAAGATTGGTTTGTGGTTACCTCGCTGTATCCCTATAAGGAGCCTAGGGACAACTTGAGTGATAACACACAATATATGCTAGTGCAATTTGTTATGTGTCCTAAAGTTGTAGTAATATGATGGTTGTCATAGCATAAGATAAAGGTGATTTCATAGGTCACTTATATGACTAAACACACCACACCTTGTAGGAAATAAAACACTCTTGCAGGAAAGTAAATTGCAAGGAAAGTAAATCACAATTCATGAAAGTAAACACAATTTCCTAAAAGTAAACACACCAATTGCTAGAAGTGGCTTGTTCAAGTATAATGATATTCTTGGTTTGCTATAACAAAGGTGCAATGAAATGTGTCTAAAGCACATTGAATGAAAAGTAAACAACCTAGAAACAATATTCAAACATCACATAGATCACAATCATAAATTATTACTGAAAACAAAGTAAAACTAATCTACAGGCGAGTTGTAATAATGGCCAAAATTTCTAGAAAAACACAAATATGTTATCCAATCATTAATTGTAGAATTAATTCTTTAGCCACATAACATGAAGTTGCAACAACAAGTAATTAACATGAATACAAAATAATAAAATATCATATTTGCAACAAAAATAAACTAACTAAGTTTTAGCAAAACAAAATTAACAAAATTGCGACTAAAGGAAATTAATAGAATTACAAATGTAGGAACGAATTGCAAATTAATAGTATTGTAAATACCAACTACCTACTAATTCTACCAAGCAGTACCAAGAAAAGGAGGGGGCCATGCCTCCTCATACAAGGTACTATGAAATCTGTAGTCACATGACCACAAAATTGACATTGAGTAATCAAAACAAAGGAGTTTTTCTATTACAATAAAGAGAGAAATTCTAAAATGGATAATGGTAAATTATTCCTTTCTTTTTCCTCCCCCAAGGCTTTGAAGGAAACCATATATTTGTATAAGATGTTTTCTGCTAAAATAAGGGAAAGGTCATATGGCCAACTCGAGATAATTAGGTGGCTCGTTCTATTACAACAATCTATTCATAAATTGGTATGAATTAAGAAAAATCTAACTCGAATTAGTTGGGATCGTTCACAACTGATTTTTCCTTCTTAATTAGTCACCACTAGACTCCATCACATTCTATCATGAGAGTCTCACGTTAAGCATACAATGGATAAATGACTTATGAGTTGGTGTACTATGTTGGAGTTGCAACAATGAGAGTTGTAGCAACACAAAGTCCAAGGTATTCATGAGCTACATCAACTTTATTGGTCATGAGTGAGTTTCAACATTATATTTTATATGTGAGCACATCAGAGTTATAGTAATGCAAAGGAGTTGCAAAAATGGCACAAAGGAGTGTCACAACACTTGTTTGTCTTAGTCCAAGGAGTTGCAGCACACGTGTGTCAGTTGAAAACACTTGTTGTGGGGTTGTAGTTGGTGTTGCAACAACATAGAGGAGTTGCAACCACTCACTTTTGAAACTATCTCACAATGTTAGTATGAAAGAAAATTTTACAACATAATGCATAAGAATAAGTGTAAAAGTGGTGAAAAATATATTATTCATATCTACACCAAAAATAGGGTAACAATGGATGAAAAATTCATAAGGAAGGAATGGAAAGTGGAATGATGACATAGAAAAGGTTACAGGAGGATGTTGAAAATGTGCTAATTTGGACATTCGTCATCTTCCATAGCCAAAACTATTGCATTTCCCTTATGCAACTAATAATCATTTAGAGTCAAATAGAATAAGGTTCCCATGGAAGTTCCCAAGGCTAAAATATGTTTGTATTGCTTCATCTAGAAGGAGGTATCCTCCTCTTTCACATATGGCTTTACAACATACAACTTCCTTTTTATTAGCCAACTTATATTCCTTCTTGTAGGGATTGTCTGAGAACAAAATCATAGGATAATGGAAATTTAATATGGTGCAATCATTTTATAACACATCCTCCCATGCACCTTACATATTTCTAAACTTCGTCCAAGGAAATATGTAAAGTGCTAGGGTTGAATAGATCTTTTCATTTGATGTCCTCCCAAGCCCGTTTCCATCTAATATTACATTCTTCCTTAGTAGGTTCCCTAAGTATGCTAATATAATCTAGGCAATGGGTGATGGCCTCCTTCTTATTCTTTAACGCAAATTATTCCTTAGGAGGAGAAGAGATCAAGCTCTTATGATTTTGGATAACTTGTGAGGGCATGGAGTGTTCTCCCCTTATGCATAGAATATTGTCAAAATTATTTTTTGCAACTTTGTGAGCTTCAACCCAGTCAAATTGGTTGGTTAAAAAGGAAATAAAATTATTAAATAAGTATGTTTTATTTTTTTAAGAGTAAATTAGTCTATATAGGAGTCAATGAGAGAAAAGGAATCCTTAGAGGGGTGCACTAAGGCACATAGACATATACTAGAAGATTTGTTATAGGTATACATGGGATTGTGATGGGAGTAGAAAGGGATACCACCCAAGAGGGAAGTGGATCACGAGATCCAACTGTTTCTAGACTCTCCATTTCCAAACATTGGGATGTATAGACAGTTCATTATACATACAAGTGAAGTAAAGAAGTAGTTGCAACAATGGTTGGAGTAAGGTGTTTAACCAATTACCTCACCATGTGGGACACCCAGCATAATTATGCCAAAGAAGGATGGGACTTTATAAATGTACATTGATTATAGAGAGCTAAACAAAATTGCACTCAATAACAGGTACCCCCACTCAGGATTGATGACCTGTTGGACTACTTACAACAAGAAAAATATTCACCAAGCTACATTTGACGCTAGGGTATCACCAAGTTGGAATCAAAGAAGAATATACTTAGAATACCTCCTTCTAGAGGAATTTTGAGGTCTAAAATGGGTCTCCTAAGAAAAATGTACAACCAAAATAAACTTCATAAGAACCAACAAGATTCAAGACGATGATTTCAACCATGGGGGATGATTCACCATTTTTGGAATAAAAAAGTAAAAAGATTAAAAAATAATAAAAGAATAAAACTATTTTTTCCACTCACATTTTCAACTTATTTCCCTAATGTTTTACTCAATTTTCAAGCAGAAGTACTCGTTGGATGCAAAATTTAATTCCTCATCCAAAGAGTACAAATCATTAGGAGACTTTTGAGGTCTAAAATGGGCCTCCTAAGGAAATTATAAAATAATAGTGGAAATAATAAAATAATATTAGATTACATCATCAAATTTTAGAGGGAAAAAAGAAAAAACCATTTTTTCAACTCGTATTTTCAACTTATCTCCCTATGGGTTTACTCAAATTTCGAGCAACAACACTCATTGGATGCATAATTTGATTTCTCATCTAATCAGTGCCCATGTTGCATACTTTCAATGGACCCTACTACACGAAAATGAGAAATACATGAAAAATGTGATTGCAATCACGTTTTTTTCATGTATTTCTCATTTTTCTTGTAGCAGGGTCATCAAAAGTATGCAACATGGATACTCCTTGGATGAGGAATTAATTTTTGCATCTAACAACTACTCCCACTTGAAATTTGAGTAAAACTTTAGGGAGATAAGTTGAAAATACGAGTTGAAAAAAGTAGTTTTATTATTTTATTATTTTTAATCTTTCTACCTTTTTACTCCAAAAATGGTGAATCATCCCCCATGGTTGACATTATCATCTTGAATCTTGTTGTTTCTTATAAAGTTTATTTTGGTTGTACATTTTTCTTAGGAGGCCCATTTTAGACCTTAAAATTACCCTAATGGTTGCATACTTTCGATGGACCCAGCTACATGAAAAACGAGAAATATATGAAAAAATATAATTGCAATCATGTTTTTCATGTATTTCTCATTTTTCGTGTAGTCGAAAGTATGAAACATGGGTATTCCTTGGATGAGGAATCAAATTCTGCATCCAACAAGTGTTCCCGCTTGAAATTTGAGTAAACCCATAGGGAGATAAGTTGAAAATACGAGTTGAAAAAATAGGTTTTTATTTTTCCCCCCTAAAGTTTGATGACGTAATCTAATCTTATTATATAGTTTCTACGATTATTTTATAATTTCCTTAGGAGGCCCATTTTAGACCTCAAAATTTCTCTAATGCTTCAAAACTAGACAAGGTTTGTATGAGTGGTTAATCATGTCATTTGGTCTACACAATGCATTAGATACATTCATGGTATTAATGAACAATATATTGTGCCCATATCTAGATTCCTTTGTTATTATTTATTTCGATGATATATTGGCATGCAGAGCTACTAGGGAGGAGCACATCTCACATTTGATGCAGGTGCTAGAGACTTTTAAAAAACACCAGTTATTGGAAAATCTCAGGGTATATGAGTTTGTGCAATAAGATTTGGTGTATTCAAGTGATGTGATTAGTAGAGTATAGCTTAATATGGACTTTTCCAAGATCGAGGCCATCATGACATGACTAGTTCATAACAATTTTTATAGGTTAGGAGTTTCATTGGGGAAGCATAATACTTAAGAAAATTCATAGCCTCATGTTTAGTTGTAATTGCACTAATCCATGCCATAAAAATGAGTGGAAAGAGTTTCCAATGGGGACAGGGTCAGCTAAAGGCCTTTGAAGATTTGAAAAATAAAATAAGTCAAGAAATGATTCTTGCATTACCAAAATTGAAACTACTCTTTAAAGTGGAGATGGATGTGAGTGGGTATGCTATGGGAGTGATATTGATGCATGGAGGAAGGTTTGTATGCAACCATTCTTAATTATTTCATGGGGAGGATCTCAATTACCCTACCTATGACAAGGAGCTCTATGCCCTGGTACAAGTTGTCAAAAAGTGGAAACACTATTTGATGGGAATGGAGACAATTATTCATATAGATCACTAGCCACAACATTACCTATAGGCGAGTGTAAGTTACAATAACTTTAGGCACTTTAAGTGCATAGGATTTTTGTAGCAATCTCATTTAGTGATAAATCATAAGAAAGGAAATAGGAACAACATAGAAGCAAGCTACCCAACATGCTTTGAATCCTACCTAGATTAAAAAATACAACTTTGGGAAATCTGATGCACATGGAGCCTTTCACCCATGATGGATAGAGAGAGGCATATATAGAGGATGAGGACTTCAATAAAATGTTTCAACAATTTCCGTGTGAGATTCATGTAGACAATTGAGATAACACAATTGACAATCATCTCCAAAATGGGATACTCTATGATCTGGATGGGCTATGTGTTCCTTAAGAAGAGTGAATACAACTAATCCAAGATGCTCAGACCTCCAATGTTGAAGGGAATTTTGGTGTAGGGAAGACAATTTTAATTTGCAAAGATATATGTACTAGCTCAAAATGCAAGAATATGTAGCTAGGTTGATAAGGAGAAGTATATTTTATTGTATTAGCAAGCTTAGTAATAGGAACAAGGTCTCTACCATCCCTTCCTTGTATCCACTCATTCTTGGGAAATAATTTCCATCGACATAATGGGACGTTTACCAACAAACTAGAAGGTGGATGACTACCTATTCATGGTAGTTGATAGGTTCAACAATGTGTGCATTCTCATGCCCCATAAGAAAGATCAACAGTGGAAAAGAAGTAACAAAATTGTTCTTTGCACTAGTTTGGGTAAACTTTGGGATACTAAGGAACCTTGTTTCAAAGAGGGACACTTCATTTCTCAGTGTATTGTGGACTACATTGTGCAAGAATATGGACACAAAATTGAAGTGTTCTATAACATTCCATCCATAGATAGTGGGAAAGTAGTATTCAATAAGGAATTTGTGCAACATTTTGAGGAGTTACAATAATAAGCGTCTGAATACTTGGGATGAAAATTTGGTATATAAATAACACTCTTATAACATAATATTCCACACTTCTACGAGTAAGTCCTTATTTGAAACTTATTTTGGATATTTTCCACATTCACCTTTAGACATTGCATATGGACAACAAGGAGGAATGAAGGAGGATCTCACATGGATGATTTAAGGGAAGATAAATTTGTTGAGAAGATCAAGAAGGTGGGAGATAGAGTATGGTTACAATTTAGAAAGGAGAGGGTACAAGGTCCTAGTAAGAGAATCAAGGCTCTATGATATATTTCTTTTGAAATATTGGAAAAGGTGGGAGAAAATTCCCATTAACTTAGTGTATCCCCATACATACACATTCACTTGGCATTGAATGTGAAAAATATAAAACTCTATGAGCCATCCATGTTAGATAAGGAAGAGGAGAAGAACCCATCTTCCATACAGGATGTAGATTCATATGATCAAGTAGAGTAGACATAGGATACAGTTTTGTAGAAGAGGTATAAAACTTCAAGACAAGTTAGTATGAACTTTGGATGATTAGGTTGAAACAATAGATTATGGGCAAGGTTAAAAGGTACTTGAGGGAGAAGGTCGAGGAAAAGTTTCATCACTTTAGTCAATAAAATATTTTGGGGACCAAAAGTGTTTGAAAATGGGTAGGCATGATCAATATTATATCACTATATAATTTTTCATCCATTCCAATGTTGCCAAAGTGAAAAAATTGAACGAATCAACTTACAAGATCAATTTTAGAGATGGGACTTAGTTTGGAGAATTGGGGTCTAAAACCTTCTGGGCTAGTTTGAGGCCTTAAGTTATGTTTTTTGGAGGTAATTTTTTTTTATTAAGTGTAGCACCCCATGACACTATTCTACATATAAAGACCTTCCAACAATTAAAGAATGACATCAATCAAAATTTAAATACAAAGCTTATGCCTCTTGGAAGTTTACCTATCACAATTGACCACCATAATTTGAGAGGATGCCATGTCAACCCCCATTACTTATTGAAAATGGGTTAGCCACATGGACACTATGAAGAGGACTCTGGAAGAGTGAACATTGTAACTCTATTTTAGAATTGAAGGAGTCAAGATTAACCCCCTTGTTAGTTATCGAGGTGTGTTATATTTGGGCCACAAGGAGGAAAAGGGGTTCCATTCTATTTGAGTACATTTTGTTCCATAATAGCATAAAGTAGTTGAAAGTGGATAGAGAGAAAGGAAAATAGAGGGGGTTTCTATTAAGTAGTATCACACCGACCACAACTGCGAGATAACTTCATAGAGAGTGCCCTCCTTTGTATTTGCATCATTTTCATTTAGACAAAAGAGAGTAGAGTAGCCTCACCTTCCAATTGGGTTTTCTCTCAAAAGGGTTTCCTAGATCATATTTTGGTGTTCATTGTGATTGGTGTGTGTTTGTATTTCATTGCTCTCTATTTTTTTTCATTTTATCAATTGCATAATAAGCAAAAAATAATCTAAGGAAAATTAACCCCCATACTATAGATTTTAGATTTCGGTCTATTTTTATCATTTTATTGTGATGAAATATCTAGTGGAATATCCACAATAGTTTACAAATCAATTGAGGCATCCTGAGGCACACTAGAGTGGACCTTATCCTAGGGGTATATACCCCTCTAGCCTTATCATAGTAGGCCAAGATGTCACCTACAAGAATTGAACCTAGGTTGGGAGGAAAACAAATAATTCACCCAACCAACCTATCTATGAACCTTGGATAATATATAAAATTGAAGGACATGGGAACATGTAGCTATTACTAGTATCTTGCAATCCAATACTACTAGGGACTTGTGACTTGAAAATGGTCAAGACATTTGGAGACACTTCCATATGGGGTTCCCACTATAGGGGTACCTACTCTTCAAACCTCATCACAACAAGTCAATATTAATCATTCAACACGTACAAACTCTGACCTCTCTAGTTTTGAACCCGTGATTTCTAAATAGAAAACACATTTTCCTAATCATTGAATCCACTCAAACTATACATTCTTGATAAATAACATGATTAAATAAATATTGTACCTCTGTTATCATAACTATAACATCCTTGCCTCATGATTAATCTATTATGTTGTTTTCAAAATAAAATTATTGAATTTTATTTCTCTTTATTAATATAACAAAATTTATAAATTTTAATGAAAATTTCAAAAAGTGTAAATCTAAAGTCATTGTTATAAGAAAACAATATGTTAATTTATAAAATATTTTTTTTTGAAAAGAATATTCTAAAACATATTTCCATACATAGCAGGTTTAATAAATACGTCCAAATCTTTGAAAATTTCAACTAATCCTTTAGTGAGATGAAACTAACATAATATTAATAATATTCCATTAAATTAATAAACCATTCAAAACATCAAAATAATTAATTAAATTAATCCTTAAATTGATCAAAAACTTAATTATTATATAAGTCAATTAGAAATTATTACTTAAAATTTAAATATTTGTTAGAATAATAGGTACACAACATCGCGAATTTGTTTCATTCTTGTAAGTTTCTTCCAAAGAACACCATGCAAGTGTCCAACCAGTGGATTCCACCTTCCTGACGTCCATCCAGAGGCTCCGACCATGCCTGCATTCATCCCAATCTCTGTTTGATGACTCAAATGACGTCGAGCTTCATATCATAGGGCCACGTCCCTGAATCCCCACGTGTCCTGCGTATATGTTGCATGCTTGCATGTAGTTTGACGTGCTACCTCCTGTCCAGGGACATTGCTGCTCCTCCTAGCATAGCACTCCTTCTTAAGACGCTCCACCCTACACTAAACAGGTTTTACCTTTCTCTCCCACCCCACGCCCCTACGCAGGGGATTCATAGTCTGTCTTTTTAGTTTCTCCATTCTCGGACTCTGTTGCATCAAGGTAGGTTCCTTTTTGTGCATGGTCTAACCTTTCGGCCGTCGATTATTCACCTGTTTCTATGTTTACGCTTCACGCTCGCCATATAGTTTATCTTGTTACCTCTAGTTCATCTGGAAAATCGCTTATTATTGTCTATCAATTATGTTTCGAGCCCTCTGTTCTTATATGGTGGGAGTTTCCGTTTTTACGCTCGGCTTAAGCTTTTGGCCCAGTTTACTTCCATTTACACTCCTTTGAATCTTTTCTTCTTTGGAATCACTGTCGTCCTCTCTACCTTTCTAGGTTATTCCATCATCTTAAGTTCTATCATCTCTCTGAATATGCTGGTGGTTCGGTGTCGGATTGCGTTTGCGACGTTCTGTTGTGCTCATGCTCTCTGCAGTTTCTTCGGTTTAAGGTTAGTATAATTATATTTGTTTCTCAAAACAGGCGGTATATATTTTCTTCTTTTTTGTAATATCTTTGGTCCTAGCAGCGTAATGAAAAAATTTTGTGTTTGCTTCCTTGCATCAAAGTATCCGTAAAGGACCTAAAAAAGTAGACAAATAAACGTTGAAAAATCACCTCTATGACTTCATAATTTATGGCATTATTTTTAATTTTAGACACTCAAGTGGAACTCTGCGATTGTCTATCATCCTTCTAGACGGTAAATGAATCAATTGTTAGCTCATTTGGGTATATATTTATGTGCATGTCTTTATCTATTTTGCCGAGCTCTTATCTCTAGTCTTTTTTACTTAATTGGATCTGGGATCCTCTAGTAAATTTAAAGCACTACGTGGTTTTATCAAAGCCCTGCTCTGATTTTAGTATAAAATTTGGACCATGGTGGTGTAAGTGCAGTCACTATTACTGCTGTTGTATCATCTTTCCGAGCCATTCCTAACTCTCTCCGTTCGGTTCCTTTCTCCACCATCTCTGCTGGTCCTTCCGTTCTTGGATTTTTTCAGCCAAATCCACTGTCGTTTTATCCAATGACGTAAGTGGGAGCGGGTTTGTTCTCTTTCCACTTAAATGGGAGCCGTCACTTTTATAGTCTTCCTATCCTTCCTTTTGTAATGATGTCTAATCCATATTTTATGGATGTCAGTAGTGGAGCCTTCCTAGAAGATCATGCTCCTGCAGGTCCAGGTATTTTATGATGATCCCTAGATTTGGCCTGTTTTTTTATTTTTCAATAGGCTTTCATTTCCATATATTTCCTGGAGAGTTATTTTTTCCGTATTTCCCGCACATTCGGACTCTCTGTAGATCTTTTTTTAGTATTGTCTGATCGTCTCTCTGACTCCCAACTTGTCCTTCTCTATTATATCTTGGAGATTTTTTGTCCTTTTCATCTTCCCTTTTTGGCTCTTCTGTCTCTTCCCCATTTAGTATAGGTTGTACTCATCGTCTGAATGGATGCTTTTTTGGACGTATCTGTCGCGTCAGCCATGGTGCGGGCCACCATTGAAGCAGAGAAGAGATTTGGCAGAACATCCACCAAAGTTGATTGACAATCTTTACTGGAAAATAAGTTAATTCCCCAAGCTTTGATCTCGGGTCATGACCAAAAAGGTGGTGGCTCTGATCTCCTGCCATGTAGAAGGAATCAATGCCCTGCGAAGTCTTCCCCTCCCCCTATAGCCATCAATATGGATAGCTCCTTTCTCTTGGATAGGATTGCTAGCCTTCAGAAGCGTGCACTGGTAGGTCACTGGCACTTCCCAGCAATGGAGGATGGCCATATGAGATATTGGATTGGATCAAAATGGAACGCTCTTTTGGGTTATATTCCGACCATAGTCAGGCTCATGAATAACTGGTACAATTTCCATTTTCTTAGTGATCATGATCTGGAAGTTATCTTTTGTCTTCCTTGGGTTCATGATAAAAGTTTCCTTGCTCTGCATAAATGGTACATTGGTTTTAATCCTCTGCATAGTACCCCTCAAAACAATTATATCTAGGTGAAGCTTTCGGGTCTCCCCATTGAATTGTGGACTAAGAAGACTTTGGCTGATATTGGAAATGCCATAGGGAGAATTATCTTCGTTGACCCCAAATGTCTCGAGGCTAAGGACAAAAGGGTTGCTTGGATTTTAATTGAAAGAGATTATAGAGGGGGATTCCCTGAGCATATGGATCTCTCATGGGGTGAGTCAAAAATACAACAGAGATTCGATTACTGGGGAGTCCCTTTTTGATGCTCCGTATGTCATAAAATAGGCCACTTGAAATTGACCTATCCTCGTCGTCCTAGTGGAAGACAAAAGGGGAGGGTCCATATTAGAAATCCTTCAATCTCCAAATCGGGTTTTGGTGGTGCAAATCAAAGATGGAATATGGAACATGGCTTGGGCAGGGATTCTGGACTTGCGAATGTCCACCTCATGTCCCCTTGGGGATTTACTCTGGAAAGATCATCAAGCCTATCTCTTAAAAGGTCCCATTCTTTAGAGTTCATTCGCCGGGATCACAACCCTCTAAAGGAGAATATTAAATTGTGCAGATCATCTTGCAAGTCAAGGTCCCCAGATCCTATGAGTCTTTCTCCAACTGAAAGGCGGATGCTTTTCTCTGTAAACCCTTTGCCCCCTAAACCTTGCCCAGATAATGCAATACCTTCTCCTCTCCCTATACCCCATCCCTCCCTGGATATCCCATCCGCTTCACACTTCACTTATATTTCATCATCACCTCAATCACCTAAAAACCTCATTTCAGCACCTCAGAGGATCGAATCTCCTTCCCCCCTCTTGCCTCCCTCCATCCCTTCCAAAGTCATTGCAAACTTAGAAGGGAAGGCTCCTTGTACCACCGTCACTCCTCTGAACTCTCTTGATTCTTCTCCTGTAAACTCATTTGAATGTGATTTGGATCTTCTTCTTCAACGTGATTCCCTTAAACTTCACCCTCTAACTATTCACAAACCTAAAAAATCTCCCTCTCCTTCTATTAGTCCTACCTCTACAAGAAATATTACAGTTAGAAGGAAGCAGAATAGGGGGAGAAGACATTTTTGGGGCAAAAAGGGTAGGCCGCATTTGAACATTTGCGACCTCTCTCTGGTCGACATTCCTATCATCGATCTCGTAGCAAAGGGGTCGCTTAGAGCAAGTAAGCCTAAGGATTTGACCAAATGATCAATATTCTTTCAATGAACACTAGGGGTCTTGGAGTGGACCCAAAATTTTTGGTTCTAGAGGAACTTTTCGAATCCTCTAAATCAAAGATTTTACTCATTCAAGAGACAATGCATGGGTGCCAGGATTCCATTTCGTACTTTAGACGCATGTTCCCCTCCTGGCACATGGATGCGATGGATGCTTCTGGCCTCTCTGGTGGACTTGCGGTCCTGTGGGATCCGGCTTGGATTTCGGCTATGGCTTTCAAGTGCTTTGTAGGCATTCTCCTTCTCGCCTATAATAGGGGCTCTCCTGGGCCGTTTCACATCTTAAATGTTTATGCATCGTATAAAAATTGCCTTCCCTTCTGGGAACGCTTCCTATCCTCTTAGTTCTTGGACCTTGATTCTTTGTTGATTGGGGGGGACTTAACTTGCACTTTGAGCAATGACAAGATTTGGGGTAGGGGCAGGAAAAATGATCAAGTGGGAGGTATGATCAGAGATGCTATCCTCCAACACAATTTTGTCGATGTTTATCCTACTAGAATGGGGCCTACCTGGGATAATGGGAGGTTGAATGATGCTTATCTCGCAAAGAGACTTGACCGTTTCCTCATTCACAACAGCCTGATTGATCGTTTGGGGAATCCCACTATAAAAATTATTCGAGCTACATCTCAGATCACAGACCTATCTCCATCCAATGGAATCTAGTGGGTCATAGGAATGGTTATCCATTCAAATTCAATAGAGTTTGGCTTGAGGATGAGTAGTTTAATAATCTCATCTTGGATAATTGGCATTTTTCTTCCCCTGATGAATGCCCTTGGCATTCCCAATCATTCTTGGATCGCTTGTATATCCTTAGGTCATGTGTTAAAAGATGGCAGTGGGAAAAATTGATCGCTAATAGCGATACTCTGAAGAAGATAAATGAAGAACATGAAAGATTATTTGTTTGTCTAATTTCAAGTAATGTGTCTCTGGATATGAGGGCTCATATAAGGGATCTAGAGATAAAAAAGCAAAACCTTCTTACAATCGAAGAGGCATACTGGAGATTAAAGAGAAGAGCCACATGGTTAAAGGAGGGTGATAGAAATACTAAATTTTTCCATCGATATGGAAATAGAAGGTGGGAACTTAATACAATCTGGGAGATAAAAAATGAGATGGGAATTTTGGTGGTGTTTCAGGAAGAAATCACAAAGGAGGCTGTAAATTATTTTCAAAAAGCATACAGCAGGAATGGGGGCAATGATTTTAATGACATTTTCTAGGGCATTGAACCCTATCCTACAATGTTTGATGAGGAGCAGAATGATCTTCTTTATGCAAAGGTCACTGAGGAGGAACTTCTGTCAATCATGAAATCCTTCCAAAAGGACAAAAGTCCAGGTCCAGATGAATGGACAATTGATTTTTTCATCCACTTTTATGATCTATTAAAGTCTGGCCTTCTGAAAATGGTGGAGTCGTCTAGGATTAATGGCTCAATCAACCATTCAATATCCTCCACTTCCATTGCTTTAATTCCAAAAAATAAGATCTCTCACACCTTCATGGACTTCAGGCCCATCTCCCTTTGTAATACCCTCTATACGATTATCTCCAAACTCATTGTTGAAAGGATGAGAAATATTTTATCTTCCCATTTGACCCTTGAGAAGCATGGCTTCCTTAAGGGCAGGAACATTTTAGAGGCTGTTGCTATTACTCAGGAATGCCTTCACTCCATGCACACAAGAAAAGCTGAAGCCGCTTTATTGAAATTAGATCTCAAGAAAACTTATGACTGCATTGACTGGGGTTTCCTTAGTTGTCTCCTTTCCAAAATTGGCCTAAATGTCAAATGCTCTAACTGGATAATGGCATGTGTTGTTGATGTTAACTATGTTGTTCTTATAAATGGTCTCCCATCTTCTTTCTTCCCAGCCGCTAGAGGTTTGAGGCAGGGATGTTCACTGTCCCCTCTCTTTTTTATCCTGGTCATGGACTCCTTAAGTCTCCACATAAAAAGGGCTGTAAGTTAAAAGAGATTTCGTCCTTTGGACATCTGTCGGGATATTTCCATTTCACACAAATTGTTTGTTGATGACATCCTGCTCTCAACAATGCTATGTCGTGACTCGTGGACCTGTTTGCATGACATATTAGGAAAGTTCCTAAAATCCACAGGGTTGTGTATAAATAAAAACAAGTTGTCTTTCCATTTGGAGGATGTAAATTCGGAACTAATTGCTCATCTGATCCATATGTTTAATATAAAAGTCAAACCTCTCAATGAGGGCCTGAAATACCTGGGTTTTCATTTAAAATTTGTGGACTACACATTTGCTGATTGGATGTGGATTCATGACTGTTTCTTCATGAGAATTTCTGGTTGGGAATTTAAATGTCTTTCTTTGGAGGGGAGGGTGATTTTATCGCAAGTTGTTCTGGTTCAATTAATGGTTTACTGGGCTCATCTATTTTACATTCCTGTAAATATAATCCACAAACTAAATAGATTTACTGCAAATTTCATTTGGGGGGGAACAAAGAAAAAAGAAGATTCCACCTTACTAAACTCTCAAATCTGACTTGTCCAAAAAAACTGGGGGGTTGGGGTATCATGGACCTTAATATGTTTCGCATAGCACTCCTCTGCAAATCTTTATGGAAAGGAGTCTTTGGGGATAGTCTTTGGAGAAAAGCCATCAAGGAAAAATATATGGACAACCAAGACATACAAGGGAAAATTGGATCTTCACAAGGATCAACCATTTGGAGAAGTTTCCGGAAAATTGAACATTTGTTTCTTCAAAATCTGGTATGGAGTTTCTAATCAGGGAAAAATATCATTATAGGAATTGATCCCATCACGGGCGGAGATGTGGAAAATTCCATCTCTCTGCAATTAATTTGGGGCTTACAACAAAAAGGGATCTTCTTTTGGGACCAGATCATTGATAGATGGGTGGTATCTATTCCTATATGGAAATCGGTCGAGATGATGGACCTCATCAACGATCTGGCTCTCCAATGGAATCAGATCGTTTGGTCTATGAGGACCAGGGGTATTATCCGATCTAAGGCAGAGGATAATCTTATCTAGAAGGGGTTCAGGGGGAGGTCGACTATTTTGGTAAAGGATATCTATTCCCAGCTTCAATAGGACAGTTCTAATCAACGGGATATCATTTTCCTGATTATCTTCTGGAAATCGGGTTGCCCCATTAAGATAATTATTTTTTCTTGGCTTGTTTTCCACAATAAGAATCTAACGTGGGATAATCTTCAAAAAAGGAATTGGAGCAGGCCTACTATCTGTCCTATCTGTAAATCGAATGAAGAAACCAACATTCACATTTTCCTTAACTATCTCCATTCTCAGGGGATATGGAAGTGCCTTGTAGACCATTTTGGATTCAACAGGATCTCTTTTCTCTCTCTCAAGGAAGCTTTTGCTTGGTGGAGTAATATGAAATCGGACTGGAGGTCGATTCTGTTGCTAACCTTATGGGCTATATGGTAATGGAGGAATAAGGTCCTCTTTCAAAACAGCAAGGAATCCTATAACTCTGTTTTTGAATTCATTCTTTCCCAATACTACGCCTGCAAATCCCCCATTATTCATCAAGGAGTTAGAAAGCTGCAGGCAAGAAATCTGGATCCCATCAATGTTCCACATGCTTATTTTGATGGGGCGGCTCAAAATGGTTTATGTGCATGTGGGGTCTTTATTATTCCATGGGAGAATCAACATATCGAGTTTTTTTGGCATGGTGGGAAAGGGTCAAACAACAAAGCAGAGGCAATAGCATTGACTAGTCTTTTGAAGTTTTATGACTATCTAAACATCCAAGATTTGCAAATATTCGGTGACTCCAAGGTCATAATTGATCATGTAAAGTCCTTCCACTCCATAAAAAATCTCAATCTTTCGGGATGGCTGAACAGAATCGACTCTATCTAGAAATCACGAAAGGACTATTCTATTCACCATATTAATAGAGTAAAAAACAAAGTGGCAGATTCTCTTTCAAAAAAAGGCCTTTCTTCACCAAACGATTTCTAGAAGATCAACATAACAGTGGGAGATGTTTTGCACCATATTCAAGACTTCATTCTACTGGGTACTTAATACACTTATCATCTCTCTTCATCTCTGGTATGTATCAAGTAACCCGTTTTATATTTCCTATTCTGCTCAAAACTTGAAGTTTTCACATCCTACATACTATAATTGTTCCATACAATGCCTCTATTATATACTATTATATTTTGATGAGGTTTTGTTTCTGTTCTTTTTTATGGACTCCAAATATGATATATCTCATCATAGGCTTGCATGCCATATCCGTTTTCACTATTAGGTTATCATAACCGTCCAATGATGTACTTTATGTCCAAATAGAATGAATATAATCTAGCTTTTTTCGTACTGAAAAAAAGTTTCTTCTGAAGGCATGTCGTGATGAGCTAATGATGTTCACCTAATTCTTGGTCACTTTTAGTGGTAAACTTCTCAATACTTTTTCATGTTATCTTTTATAGTTAGAATTTGAGCTAATGATGTTCACCTAATTCTTGGCCACTTTCAGTGGTAAACTTCTCAATACTTTTTCATGTTGTCTTTTATAGTTAGAATTTGGGGGAGATTGTCAACATTAATGTGAGTAAATTATCTACTTTAATTGTATCAAGTGGAAAATTATTATTCATTTAAGTGTGTAAGTTTTTTGTTTTTCAAATTGAAACTTGTTGCAATTTAATTCTTAATTGGTAGCAAAAAAAATGATTATTGATTGTTATTTACAAATGACATTAAATTATCTTAATATCTAAAAAACCATACCACTTAAAATAACTATTTAACAATTCATATATAAGTAATTTTTCACTATTACCAAACATTTTTAATTTCAAATTATTAATTCATTTTCTTAGAGTTGAAAAAAATATTAAACCATGAAATATAATTTTAAGTAATAAAAAAAAAACAATTTTGTTTTAAAAAACAATAAACAAATTTCGATATTCTCAACATTAAAACTATAATTAAAAAAATATTTAATAATGAAATTACATGTATCAAATGCCATATAGCCTTAACACCATACCATCCCATTGCAATTCAAGTCAACTTTCGTATCTAAAAAATTTCAAACATGCAAGTTGCTAGGCCACAGGTGTTGTCTATCACGAAGGGATTAATAAAAAATAAATAAAAAAATAAAGAATCCCTATCTCCAAGGAATTAAAAAATAAAATAAAATAAAAATAAGATCCATTCGGAAAGACGCGGTTCCAACGAGTGGTGAAAGTGGAAGCAACGACTCATTCGATCAATTACCAGAAACCACGTCACCTCCACAATCGGCGGGCACGCCTGTCTGGGTATTAATAATGTTTCACAGTTCCACAGATAACTGAAATTAGGAATGGGCCGATTGAAGCTGAACCTCCGCTCCCACCAATGGCTCCGCCTGTCCACGGACACGCACGGCAAAAGCAAAATTGAAGTTGCAGAGGTCCAGGAAAAATCACACGAGCCTGCAACAGCCTATAAGTTCTGCCTTTCGCCTTTGAATGACAAAAGCTTCGATATTGCTTCCCCATCAAAGAATCAACAACAGGTGAAATCGCGTGCCACCAGAGAGGCCGTGGTCGTGTCGGACGTCGGCTGCAGATGCCGGAGATCATCTAGCAATTGGCATCGGCTCCGCACAGAAGAAGAAGAAAAACTTGTCAGAGTTAATAAAAGCAGCGCCCGGAAAAATGAAAATACCAAGGGGGAAGGCACTGCGGATCATGGTAATAATACTTCAGTGCCTTCGTCTGGTTCTTCCCCCATGAATTCTCGTTTTCCTAGCGGTGCAGCTAATTTGCCTGCGCCTAAACGCCCAATTTCAAATGGTAAAAATTTCAGCGGTTCCGCCGCGGGTTTCGAACCAGGGACCTGCGGCGCACTGGATAATAAGAATTATAATATTCATTCAGCAGTTCGCCGCAGGGAGAGCTTTGAAAATGAGACTGAGAATGATTTAGTAAATTGTAATTGGTGGGCAGGAAAATGTGAAGAATGCGTAAGCAGTCATAATGTTGAAGGAAATGTTGAGATATTGCAGGGACGTTGCTGCAGTGTCCATGGTAAAGCTTGCCAAAGCTTTGCAGAGGTGAAAAGGTCAGTGGATCCGTACTCTGATTTCAAGTGTTCCATGGTTCAGATGATTCTTGAAAAGAATATCTATCAGTCCTGTGAATTGAGAGGGCTTCTGGAATGCTTCCTGTCCTTGAATTCTCCAGAGCACCATGGGATTATCGTCGAGGCTTTCACGGAAATTTGTGTCAATATTTCGTGTATCCTGTCGGAAGGAACTTGATGGATGGGCTGCAGGCACGGCACTGATCGGTCAAATGTATATTGTGGATTTTTGTTTTGTCAAACAGCTATCAATGTAGGTTATACAGATTTGCATAACAACTCTGGAAAGGAGGTTTGGTCTTTCGCTACTAAAGGATAAAATTTTATCAGGAGTGAGAACATCATGACTGTAAGTTATTGACATTATCTTCTACTTGAGTGGCAAACATCGCTTGTTGAGAAAGAAAATACAAAAATCCTCTAATCGAGGGTGATGATGGTAATGGTGTTATTTGAATCTGAACGCGCTGTTCAGGAATATTTTATAATCCTAGGTTTATGAAATTCCAATATATTCTTGGAATTGGAATCTGCCATTTATATAAGTCCAAGTTCAGGAATATTTTAGAATCCTATGTTTATGAAATTCCAATCTATTGTCGGAATCTTGAAATCTGCCTTTTAGATAAGTTCAGGTTGGAAAAAATATATATAATAAAATGAGTGTTTAGAAATTGATTTAATATATTTATTTTGAAAGAAAGTGTAATAAAATTATTATAGATTTTTTGATTTAGTTACTCGAGAATTTATAGTAAAAATCATTTTTCGTCAATGTTTCAAATCATAACAGGGATTCATCATCAAGTCTTTTTGAATGTTGATAATAGAAGAGATTAACTGAGTGTTTAGAAATTGATTTAATATATTTATTTTGAAAGAAAGTGTAATAAAATTATTATAGATTTTTTGATTTAGTTACTCGAGAATTTATAGTAAAAATCATTTTTCGTCAATGTTTCAAATCATAACAGGGATTCATCATCAAGTCTTTTTGAATGTTGATAAGAGAAGAGATTAACTGAGAGATTTAAATAGTTATGAGGTGAGTTGATTTAAGGATGAGATGAAGGTTGAGCTTCATTAAATATTATTATATTATTATATCTTTTTTAGTTTTATTATTATTAATTATTAATAATAGTTAATAGTTAATTAATAATAGATCTTAATTAATAATTATAATAGTTTAATAGTAAATAGTGATTAATAATTAATAGTAGTTAATAGTAATTAATTAATTATAGTTAATAGTTATTAATAATTAATAGTTAATAATAATTAATATAGTTTAATGAATTAATAGATGTTAATTAATAATTAATATTAATGATTCATAATAATAATCAATGATAATAGTAATAGTTATTGTTGTAAGAAGAGCTTTGGCATAAATCACATGAAAAAGACCTTTGTCGACGCGTTTCGAACCAACTAGTGTGGTTCATCATCAGGACAAGTTGAATAAACATATCTGGCCTAGCATGTTAAATAGACAGAGCAGAGACTCCAACGACTACAAAACGGCTATTTTTTGACTCTTGGACCAAGGTAAAAATTATATTAATAAATTCAATATTCTCATTATTTTTATAATATTAATATTATTTTATTTCTAGAAATAAGTAAAATTAAGTAAAATGAATAGTATCCCAAGTTAATTTATTTAATTAAATAACTTTATGTTATTAATATAGTAATACTAAAGGTTACTTAAATTCTATTCATTAGAAAGTTTGATATTCCCTCTACCTTCAGGCCCCTCAGAACCATTCGTAATTCCCTGCGATCGGTGAGGGATCCTGTTAACCCCAAGGACTTGAAGGGAGTGTATCTGATTCCTTGCTCTTGTGGGACTCCCTATATAGGAGAAACAGGGCGCTCCATCCAGCAGAGAATTTGCGAGCATGCAGCAGACCTGAGACATGGAAGAACAAAGTCCTCAGCCTTAGCCGCATGTGGACAAGACTAAGCATCATGTCTGCATTGAGGAGGCCAAAGTCATTGCGAGGGTGGATCAGTTCCATCATCGCAAGTTAAGGGAAGCTATTGAAATTGAACGAAGACCCAACAATCTCAACCAAGATGATGGTTGCAAGGTAAGTAGAAGTTGGATCCCTGCCCTGTCATCTTAGGGTTTCTTCCTTCCTCCTTTGTTCATCCAGGTTGCATTCTTCTTGTTAGTATCGTCTAATTCCTTTCAAATTTATATAAATTTATCGCTAGCAGCTTCATATTCTGGCCTTTTTAGTATGTTCCTCCGGTATTTATTTATGATTAATATTCGGATTTTATGTAGATATATGATTTTCTCTTTGAAGAGGGATGATGGAGGTCCTTTGCTTGTCGATTATTTTATTTAGTAGGTCATTATTATAGGTATATATAAATTATGATATTTATGTTGATGTTATTCTTATTTATGTGTGTGATTGCTTCACTTTAAACTTTTATTTTCA